>JAJQKJ010000542.1:0-262895 GCA_029574335.1 Rana kukunoris
AAAGTGGGGTTTACCAGACCACAGTGGCAGCGTATGAAGATATTGGTGCCAGTGGGGGGACATTACCCTTTGAGGACATTCAATTGGAAGGTCATGGGACAACCACAGTGGGGTTTTCCCCGTGTAGGACAAGGCATAAAAAGGCTGGGAGAACTAAAAGAGGGACCAGAGGGGGGGTGGGCGTATTCAGTCCCAAAAGAGCGAGAATGTAGTAGGTGAGGGCATTTTCAATCTGAGCACCCACTCCTTAACTGGCCCTGAACTGGCAGTCCTAGATAAGGGACTAAAATTTGCCTCCCAAGAATTTGAATAAATTCACCACGTATATGGACATACATAAGTATATCAGAAAGCTTAGTGTCCAACGGCATATGGCCTCTAACCCTTTCAATCCCTCCAGAACATTCTTGCAGAATTATGTCCATTCAGGGTTATCCAATGCCTCTACTTACAATCCTCCTGGCCATTTGGCACCTTCATTAAAGGTCTTTAGAGACCTTACTTTGAAAGATTTGGAGGATATTAAGGTCAAAAATGTGAGGAGTAAACAAAATATTGAATTAGGCATTGAATCATTGTGTGCCAATAAAAATTTGATTATCCGCCCGGCGGATAAAGGGGGGGGGCATTGTGGTCCTCAACAAAGAGGATTACATGCAAGAGATGTACCGTATAGTGGCTGATACGGACACCTATACCCCCTTACTGCTGGATCCGGTTAATAAATACAAAAAGAGGTTGATTAAACTTGTCACAAAAGGGTTCGCTCTTAACATTCTTAATAAGAAAGAAAGGGCCTTTCTGATCCCTGAGTCCCCTCGGACCCCAATTATCTATTACCTCCCAAAGGTACATAAGAATCCCACTTGCCCCCCGGGACGGCCTATAGTTAGTGGAATTGATTCCATTACCTCCCGGGTGGGCAAGTACATTGATTTCTATTTACAACCTTTAGTGCGCAACATGCCTTCATATGTCAAGGATACGAGACATATTATTAACTTACTGAAAGACCTCACACCTCCTGCCAACTTGTTGATGGTTAGAGCAGATGTAACCTCACTATACACTGTGATCCCTCACCAATTAGGCCTGGAAGCAGTTTCACATTTTTTAAAAAGAGACTCAGACCTTCCTAACCGACAGGTCATGTTTATTATGGAACTGTTAGAGTACGCTGCTTCTCATAATTATTTCTGGTTTAATGGCCAATTTTACAGGCAAGATAGAGGTGTTGCCATGGGGGCTAAATATGCCCCCAGTTTGGCAAACCTCTTTATGGCCAAATGGGAGGAGGATGTCGTCTGTGTTGAATCTAGACCCCAGATTTTTCTGTGGGCTAGATACATCGACGACATCCTCCTCTTTTGGGATGGCACCGAGGACGACTTGATGCAATTTTTGGACGCTCTGAATGTCAACAACAGAGGTATCCACTTAAGCCGAGAGGTGAGTCGGGATAAGATTAATTTCTTAGATCTGACCATTTCTGTCAGCAACGGTGGTTTCGTTACATCAACATTTTTCACGGCCACTGACAGAAATGCATTTATCCCAAAAAGTAGCTGCCACCATGCATCGTGGCTCAGATCGGTGCCAAAGAGCCAATATCTTCGGTTGAAGCGTAATTGTACTGATGACACAACATTTGTAGAGCAGGCTGACCTTCTCACCAAACGGTTTCTGGAAAAGGCTACTCAGATGAGTTTTTGACTACCACTCTAGCTGTTGTCCATGAAGTTAATAGAAGTGACTTACTGACTGTGGGGACAAATAAGGCTAAAGACAACAAATTTCGTAACCCTTTCATCACTAATTACTCTTGCCAACATGCGAACATCAAGCATATAGTGGGCAAACATTGGCACATTCTGAAAAGTGACAAGATCTTGGGGGGTATTTTGCCAGATAGGCCACAGGTCGTTTTCAGGGGGGCACCTTCCTTAAAGGATAAACTAGCCCCTAATATCCTGAATCCACCCAGTATGGACTCCAAATTTTTACCTGGCTTGACAGGGTATTATAAATGTGGTAAGTGTCAGGTCTGTTCCCTCAATGGCTTGAAATGCAGAAGAACTACTACGTTCAGTTCTTCGTGCACTTTAAAAAGCTATACTATCAGACCCTTCATTACTTGTTCCACAACAGGGGTGGTCTAAATGCTCCAGTGCCCCATGTGGGCTACAATATGTGGGGTACTAAACGTCCTTTACAAGTCCGTTTGAATGAACATATCAATAATATTCGTTTAGGGTACACTAAACATTCTGTATCTAAACACTATTTGACTGTACATCATAAAAATCCCGACAATACCATTTTTGTAGGGATAGATAAATTTAGTCCCCACTGGAGAGGCAGCCATTTGGTGCGAACCATTTCCAAGTTGGAGATGTCCTGGGTCCATAAATTAAAATGTTATACGCCACATGGCCTAAATATAGAAGTGGACGTAAACTGCTTTTTAGCTAATTCATAATTGATAAAATTAATGATACCCTCTTTCTACTTTTAAAAAAAAAAAAAAAATTAATTTTTTGAGCCCTTTTTATATAAGTGTTACCTTTTATATAAATGCCAATGTTTATGTTTTCTGGTAGGATGCGAGCTCGATGTGGTATCTAGCCAGCTATATACATATATTTTTATAATTGCTAGATTTATTTAAGATATATTTATACATTTTTTATTTTTTCTGTGATGCCCGGGTATTTTGGTGCCGTATATACGGGTATATTAAAAGATATTCGTCCTTTTTTTTGGTTTACATATTTATCAAAAAATATTTTTTATTATTTTTTTTATTATTATTTTTCATCTATATTTTTCTATCAATCAATGCAGATCATACTAAATTGATTGGTTGTGTTGTATGTATTTTTATTTTTATTTTCCTCTTTATACTCAGAGTCATGTGACACGCATTACTGTTGTAGTGCTTTTTCACATTTCCACACCATTATTAACCACTTCCATACCAGGCACTTACGCACCTTCCCGCCCAAGCCAATTTTCAGCTTTCAGCACTGTCGCAATTTGAATGACAATTGCGCGGTCATGCTACACTGCACCCAAACAAAATTGGCGTCCTTTTTTCCCCACAAATAGAGCTTACTTTTGGTGGTATTTGATCACCTCTGCGTTTTTTTTTTTTTGTGCAACAACTAAAAATAGAGCGAAGATTTTGAAAAAAAAATAAAGTTTTTATTTTTTTCTGTTAATTTTTTTGTAAATGAGTATGTTTTCTCTTTCAATTATGGGCACTGATATGGTGGCACTGATGGGCACCGATGATGTGGCACTGATGGGCACCGATGAGGTAGTTCTGATGGGCACCGATTAGGTAGCACTGATGGGCACTGATAGGCGGCGCTGGTATTGGGCACTGATGGGCACTCATGGGCAGCACTGATGGGCACTCATGGGCGGCACTGATGGGCACTCATAGGCAGCACTGGGCACTCATAGGCAGCACAGATGGGCACTCATAGGCGGCACAGGTGGGCACTGATAGGCGGCACAGGTGGGCACTGATAGGCGGCACAGGTGGGCACTGATAGGCGGCACAGGTGGGCACTGATAGGCGGCACAGATGGGCACTGATAGGTGGCACAGGTGGGCACTGGTAGGTGGGCACTGGGCATGGATTGGCACTGTGGGGTGGCACTGACAGACACTGGGGTGGCACTGATGATCACTGAGGGGTGGCACTGATGGATCAATGTTGCCAATCAGTGCCCATGTGTGGGCACTGATTGGCATCATTTTTTTTTACTGCCCCCTTTTTTTTTTTTTGTCATTTTTTTTTGTCATTTTTTTTTGTCATTTTTTTTGTCATTTTTTTTTTGTATTTTTTTTTGTATTTTTTTTATTTCCCTGGTGGTCTAGTGTGGCGATCCGAGGGGGGGCTGCGCTGATAAACAATCAGCGCGAACCCCCCCTGTCAGGAGAGCCGCTGATCGGCTCTCCTGTACTCGCGTCTGTCAGACGCGAGTGAGGAAGAGCCGTCGGCGGCTCTTCCTGTTTACATCGTGATCAGCCGTGATTGGACACGGCTGATCACGTGGTAACGAGGCTCCGCCGGAGACTCGTTACCGAGATCGGAGGTGCAGGGTGTCAGACTGACACCCCGCATCACCGATCGCCGCGCTGCGCGCCCGCACGGGGGCGCGTGCGGCTTGAAATCGTGCAGGCCGTTTGAGAACGGCCTGTCACGATTTCATAACCACTTCCCGGCCGTAAATCGGCTATTGGCCGGGCGGGGGGAAGTGGTTAATATCATTGGTGTTATAGTTTTTTGTTGATTTAATAGTCAACACTGTTTAAGTATTACCAAGTGATTAAGTAAAGGGAAAATATGTATAGAAGGGAATACTCCTCCTCTTCTTCATCTTTTTCCTTATTTTTGCCTTATTTGTAGCATACACGGTCAGTCTATTAGTTCGCATCGGTTCCCTTACTTGGCCTAGGTCACTCACTATAGCCAATGGGTCTTTCCAATAACCAAGATGTCCGAAATCCGATCGGAGGTTCTCACCACATCGAGGCTGCATCCGATGCTTTGTATGTATTTATGCGGTGATTCAGGACGCCGCCTGTTATCCCGTGACCAAGTCCTCTCGTGACGAAACGTAGGGAGGCGGCGTTCTGACGTCACCGCGCTTTTCTCTACCCGGATACGGGCTGTATGTTCTAAGCCGGCCGGCTTGTTTTAAAACGCTCTACAAATCAACCAGATTGTAAGTGCATCTCTGTTTTTTTTTTGCTTTTATATTAAATGAGGATTTTACACTATGTGAGCCCCTTATTTTTTTTACATACCCTCGGATCGATTGTTTTGGGAGTGCTATTCACCTAAAAGGAAACTGACCATCCCAGCTATCCTCGATCCCAGTCTCTTACCACGCTCTATATGATCTCCTCTAACCAGGGATCATTTTTATTTGGTAAGAGTATATATACCATTGTGGTGGAGGTTCTCATCTTTCTGGCACTGCTTTAGTGTGAAATTGTTTTGCACCTGGTGGAGATTATCTTCAATTTTTTTTGGTGGATTGTGTTTTTTGTGATTTACATTTACCTGAATACACTGTTCACGGACTTCATCTAATCAACGTTCACCTGAATATATTGTCTTATGGACTTTATTTCATTTATATTTTTTAGCGCAATCTTTTTCCTTTTTTGCATTCTGTTTGATGTGGTATAACATCTTTTTGATCGCTGCTTTCACTGTTCAAATTTAACAAGCGCAATTTTTTTCCTTACTACTGGGGTATTGAGGGACCTGTTGTCCCCTGTTTGTTGGGAATGCCCGTTGGCGCCCCAGAGGTTGAGCCTAAGAAGGGCCTATATGCAGTTGGGCGACCAGCCCATACAGGCGACTTGCCTGCAACGAGCCAACAGTTGTTGCTATGCGATGGACTGCCCCAGAGCGGTTACTTCTTACTACTTACTTATAGTGGTGTCCCAATTCTCTTTCTTACCCAGCGGACTGTTCTATGCCTATTCACACCCCAACATACTGAAGCCTTCACCGCCGCCTGGAGGGAGGTGGAGGGGTTTGTGGGTGGTGTTTTTCCCCCTGATGGTTATGTGTTTGACCCCCCGTGATGGCAGAGGTTAAGATACTTTCATGGAATGTTAGGGGGCTGCAAGACCCTCTTAAACGCACTATGGTTTCAACCTTGATGAGGAAAAGACTGCCGGCCATATGTACCCTACAAGAGACCCATCTCACTGCTGACTCTGTGTCATGTTTGAACTACCGGTGGGTGGGTAAGGGTTACCACTCCACTTACACCTCATATTCTAGGGGTGTGAGAGTGTCTTGATACACTGCTCGATCGAGTACGAGGAACTAAGCTCTGAGATTGATGCTGATGGTAGATATGTGTTTTTACTATGTAGGTTGTTTGCTTTTAAATGTATCCTTGCTTTTGTATACATACCTTCCCCATATAATAATCAGGTACTGTGGGCGCTGGTGGAGTTCCAGGTGCGGTCTCCGGAGGTGCCATTGTATGCCTTTGGGGACTTCAACTGCTGCCCGGGCCCTCTGTTGGACAGACACCCACAGGTGGGAGGGGGGAGGAAGGTTAACCACACTGCCCTGGGGAGATTCATGGGAGGTGGGGTGGGGAGACCCGTGGAGAGCCAGGAATCCGGATGTGAAACAGTTTTCCTGCTTCTCCAAGAGTTACTCCTCTTTGTCTAGGATTGATTTGTGTCTCTGTTCCCATGCAGCTGAGCGTTATATTAGGGAGGTGACGTATGCACCGAGGAGTGTGTCAGACCACTCCCCGCTGGTTGCTTCCTTAGACCTGCGTCCCCCTTCTGCAGGGGCCAAGGCCCCGTGGAAGATGAACGCCTTTTGGTTGAATCTCTTCCCGTCCCATGAACACATGGAATCCTGCATTTCGGAGTTCTGGCGTGTTCATGCTGACTCGGAGGACATGGGACCTGGGAGGTCTTTAAGGCAGTCCTCAGGGGCCTGTTTGTTACGGAGATCCAGGCTATTAAAAGACAGACGAGTGCCCAGAGGGAGGATAAAGAACTGATGGCCGGGAGGCTGGAGGACGCCTTTATTGCTGATCCATCTGATACCAACAGAGAGGCGTGGCTCTCGACGCAGGATGCGCTGTATCGCGTCACGACCTCAGGAGCAGAGAGGAAACGCTTTTTTCAGAAAGCGGCATTCTATGAGGAGGGTGAGCACACTGGTCGCATGCTGGCAACTATTGCCCGTTCCCAACAGATGTCCCCTTCCATTGGGGCATTGCGCACCCATTGCGCTGGTGGGTTGACTAGCTCCCCCGATCAAGTATTGTCAGAACTTGTGAGTTTTTACTCCTCTCTTTATGAGTCCCGCCAAACCTACTCACTGGACTCACTGATTGAATATCTGGACCCGGTCCAGCTCCCGGTCCTGTCCGCATCAAATAGAAAGATGCTTGACGCCCCCCTGTCTCTTGGGGAGCTGCAGGCGGCGACCAGTTTGTTCCCTAACTCGAAGGCCCCCCGGGGATGACGGCCTCCCAGCGGAGGTTTACAAGCAGTATGGGGAAACTATGCTCCCACACCTTCTGAGAGTGTTCAATGACGCAAAATGAACCGGCACCCTGCCACGATCTATGACTAGAGCCAATATAGTTTTAATTTTGAAGCCAGATAAAGACCCTCTTGACCCTGGTTCATATAGACCGATTTCATTACTACAAAATGACATTAAGATCAAAGCCCTAGCTGTAAGATTGAATAGTGCCATTTCCACCATAATTCACTCCGACCAATCCGGTTTCATGCCCCAAAAGTCGACGGCAATAAACCTGCGGCGACTTTTCCTGAATATCCAGTCCAGGGCGGATAACGTGGGTGATAGAGCTTTGTTGTCCTTGGATGCCCATAAGGCATTCGATAGTGTCGAATGGGAGTTTATGTGGGCGGTGATGCGGAAGTTTGGGTTTGGTGACAGTTTCATTGCCTGGGTACAGCTTTTATACTCATCCCCGATAGCAGCTATACGGGAGGGGGGAAGGATTTCACACACCTTTAATCTACACAGAGGCACACGCCAGGGGTGCCCCCTGTCCCCTCTTCTATTTGCTCTAGCCATAGAGCCCTTGGCTGCATTAATCAGGGCGAACCCCTTGATCCGGGGATTTCAGTACGGTGCTCTACATGAAAAAATCATGTTATATGTGGATGACACCATGCTTCTTCTAGGTGATACCTCCAACTCGCTGTCAGAGGCCATGAATGTTGTCCGGCTATTTGGAGAATACTCAGGGTTAGTTAGTTAGTTATTGCTGGATCATGACCCCTCCCTGTCCCCAGTGACCTTACAAGACATTCCTGTCTCCGGGTCATTTCGATACCTCGGTATCCGGGTTTCCGCCTGCTTGTTGGACTATGTCAGTCAAGGTGTGGAGTAGGCTCAAACTGTCCCCTGTAGGCAGAGTAAACTTGATAAAGATGATCCTTATGCCACAGTTACTATATGTCCTCCACAACTCTCCGATTGTCATTCCTCTAAAAAAGTTTAGGATTATCAACTCAGTCTTCCGATCGCTCATATGGCTAGCCAAGCCCCCTAGAGTTAAGCTTGAACAACTCCAACGACCGAAAGACGCTGGTGGATTGGCATTGCCCAATCAGTGGCTCTACTAACTGGCCTCCCAAATGCAACACATTGCAAGACTCGTGGGTCCTGATTGGGACCGGGAGCTGAATTTGCAGGACTCTTCGGTCCAGCTGCTCAGCTTTACCACTGGGGAGGAGGTGGCGGAGGGACTAGAGGCCCTACGATACACTAAGTCCAACAAACTTTTCCCCACGTATGCACTCATGCCGAAGACATGGAACAAGGTTAGGATGCTACAGGGGGTGACAGGATTCACTAAATTCAGTCCTATTTGGGGCAATCAGTACTACAGGGAACTGGCTAAACTACCTTATGGCCCTAAGTGGAAACAATATGGCATATCCCATATGACCCACATAATTAGGGGGGGCAGACTAAGGCCCTTCCAGGAGCTCAGGGCAGACTTCCAATTGCCGTCCTCTATTTATTTGTATTACCTTCAACTTAAGCACGCAGTGGATGCTCAGAGGGAGGCAGACATCTGGTCCTTGGACCCGGCGTCTGTCTTCAACTACATATTCGAGATTAGACACGTACAAAGGCTTTATATCATGCTGTTATGCTATGCTTCAGAATCTCTTCATAGCAGATACACCTTTGAGGGCGAGGACTCTGTGGGAACAGGATGTGGTTGCATTTGAGGAGGGACAATGGGAGGAGGCACTGCAGGCAGTTCCCGGGTGCTCCCTGAACGTAGCACACAGGCTGTCGCAACTCTACATCCTTTTGAGAGTACACTACACACTGGCTAAGCTGGCGCGAATGGGGCTGGGGGTAGACCCCACCTGTATTCGATGCTGTAGAGATCATGGTGATCTTGTCCACCTACTGTGGAGATGCCCGAAACTGCACCTCTACTGGACGAAGGTCATAGATACCCTGAACGGGGCCTTTCAGGCTCAGATAACACTGGATCCCAAAGCCTGCTTGTTAGGAATATGTGATAACTTGGAGGTGGAGAGTAGTTCTAGGCAAGCTATTGGTAGAGCCCTATTTCAGGCCCGCCTGATGATATTGAGGCACTGGAAAGACACTGAACTGCCCACAGTGCGTGAGTGGATCAAGCAGATGGGGGTCACATTAAGGCTGGAAAAAGTCATATTTCAACATAGAGGGTCTGATTCTAAATTTGAAAAAGTATGGGCCCCTTGGCTGGATGTCCCGGGTTTGGCCCCATTAGAATTGGTGTACTATCGTCTATTCTAAGGTGGTGGGGTGGGTAAAGACCCCTGGGCTATACTGCACCACAGGATACCAAACGTGGAATGCGCAGTACCTTGGCGCAGGGGGGAGGAGACTGAGGTTCGAGCCACTGCCTACTGAATGCTGGGGGGATGAACATTTGCATGTAAAGTTTTACTATGATCTTACCTGTTTTCCTGGACTTGGGGGTGCTGCGCCACACTGTCCTGATGATATGTTGCTGCTCTGGAGCTCACCGCTTGTATTGTTATTTTGGTTCAATAAAAACCTTTGTTTGAGAAAAAAAAGAAAGATGGGCTACAAAAGTTTTATTTATATTTTCAAAACAGTAATGCCGCGTACACACGATCACGTTTTTCAAACTTCTTTTTCCAAAACGACGTTGCATACACACCATCGTTTTTCCAAAATGCTCTAGCAAAGCGCGGTTACGTACACCACGTTCGACGGCACTCTGTTCCATTGAAGCTCCGTCTCATAACTTGCTTCTGAGCATGCGCGTGTTTAAAAACGTTGTTTTCAACGTCGTTTTGCCCACACACGGTCACTTTTTATGACACAAAAAATGACATTTTGAAAAAATTCAAGCATGTTCAAATTTTTTTGGTCGTTTTTTTGAAGAAATAAAACGACGTTTTGCCCACACGCGATCATTTTAAATGACGTTTTTGAAAACGTTGTTTTTTTTCATCACAAAAAGTGATCGTGTGTATGCGGCATTAGTCAACGATTTCTATAGATCTGTAAATGTTCTTTTAAATATTCATACATTTGATCAGCTTAACATTAAATACAGAGGGAAAGACTTTTAGGCAATGCTTCCTGGGGGGGGGGGGACATATAAAACAGTAGGAACAATGTTGAGGTAATGATACGTTTTACACAGCATATCTGTAAATAAAAGTCTCCCTACTAGGTGTTTAAACCAATCATGTGGCCTTTTTAGATCTAGAATACAGTACTTCCTTTTGGACTAGTTTGGTATATTTTGTGCATCGATTGATGTAAATGGAGGAATCTCATTCCATGTATGCCCAAAATTAGAAGTGAGTAGATGCGGGGTGGTGGATTCTATTGGTGGACATACCACACACATTTTCTGGCAGATATTTCTTCACTTTGAGTGGTTATATCCTGAATTGTTTTTAAAAGCAGTGGGAGGGAACACCACCCCCTTCACCTTACATGGCTTTCTTGGACTCTCCCGTCCCACCAGGGAACCTGAGAATACAATCTGTGGTTCTGCCAGCTGACCATAGATTTGATCAGAGCCTAGAATTATCCACTAGCTTCCTTTTACAAGCAGTGGGAGGGGATGTGCCCCCTCTCGCTGCCTTGAACAGTTTTCTCTAGCTCATCCCACTGGGAAACCTGCAAATGCAGCCGGGAACTAACCTCTCTATGGTCTAAGAAACCGGAGACAATGAGCCTTTCATCACTTCAGGTTTCGCCGAATGTAAGCAGTGCCATTTTTAGGTCCTGGTGTGATCAGTTGCTTTAAGGGCAGATGAGAGATCTGGGGTATAATAGACCCCAGACTTCTCAGCAAAGAGTACCTGTCATTGCCTATTGATACCACAGGGGATTTTTACATTCCATGCGATGACAATAAAAATCAGGAGGCAGCATCACAGGTGGCAGGCAGCGTCACAGGAGGGGGGCAGCAGGACAGGTGGGGCAGACAGTGGGACAGGAAGTGGAAAGTGGACAATGGGACAGAAGGAGGGCATAAGGACAGAAGGAGGGAACTGGGACAGGAGGTGGGCAGTGGGAAAGGAGGGGGCATGGTAACATAATGGGGGGCAGTGTCACAGGAGGGGGCAATGGGACAGGAGGTGGGCAGCATTACAGGAGGTGATCAGTGGGACAGGAGGGGGCACCTGTCACAGGCATTGTCACAGAAAAGGGCAGTATCACAAGAGGGGGGAAGCTGGGACAGCAGAGGGGAACCCGACAGGAGGGGGAAGTATTACAGGACAGGGGAGAACCTCTCCAGCATTAGGCAGAAGTGGGTGGTGGGGATCATGCAGTCCCAGTTAGACACGGTGAGTGTCGGAGGCAAAAGGGTGCTCATAAATCAGGGAGTAGTGTCCAGCTCTCACAGATGATGCCCTCATTCTGCTGATCATGATGCTTCCAGCCTGAATGAGACATGATATGAACCACTGGAGACATCCCACACCCTGTGCCCTGGCCTCCTGCTTACTTCCAATGCCCAGCAGCTCCCCCTCATCCTCCATGCTGCCCCCTATCTGACCCCCACTCCATCTAGGCAGCAGGGTGGGCACTCTGCATAGCTGGGCTCCCAGTTGCTCAAATAAGGAGCACTTCTCATTCGTGATAGAGCGGACCAGTCCTACCTTATCTCTGGAATCGGCCTCTCACCTGTTTACAGTGCCATTGTCGTTGGTCGGGGGATCCCTCTACACAGGCATCCATATGTGCAGTGTGGGTCAGAGCACATTGAGCCCCCCACAGTCTCACATATGTGTTATCCCTATACTCAGGAGAAGTATCAGAATTTGTTTTGAGGTGTAAGTCCACATATACCCATGACATGTTCCAAGAACTTGTGGCAAAATGTTTAAATGGCTTTGTACTCAACATGCCTCTCAGCAAATGCTGTAGATTTGGGTGTCTGCTTTCCAAAAAAATGGGAGTTGTACTATCCTGGGCCTCCAAAACAGGAAGTCAAGAAATTAAGCAAGGGAATTATGCTCTTTGAAAGGCTGAAGGTGGTCATTGGTTTTAGACCCCCGTACATGGCTAGGCTGAATACCCATGTTCGAGAGAAGTAGCGGAATGTTTTTTGGGGTGTAATTCCACATATAACCATACCATGTGTGAGAAATATCAAATTAAAATTACAACTTTGTGTAAAAAAAAAAAACTTCTGTCATTTTAACAAAATAACTTGTGGCAAAAATAAAATCTTCCATGCCCCTCAGAAAATACCCATCTATGTCTACTTTCAGAACTGCAATAAGTAGTCAGGAAGTCACATGAGGAAATACCCCCTTTACAGGTCTGAAGGGGGTCAGTGCATTTTGGAGGCCTGTACGTGGCTAGGCCCCCAAAAAGTCTCACACGTGGTATCCCTATAATTAGGAGAAGTAAAATATGATTTGGGTTGTAATTCCAAATATACCCATGGCATGTTTGAGAAATAATTTATAAAAGTGACAACTGTCCTGGCATTTTAGTACCTCAAGAAATGTCAGTCAGAAAGTAAAAGCTGTGTAAATTCCAGTACAAATACCATAGTAAATTATTATACACTTATTGGGATTTTTATTTTTTTTAACTAAAGAAATGTAGCCGAAATGTATGACAGAATTAGATTTTTTTGGAAAATGAGAAAATATTTATTTTTCAACATTTTCAGTCTATTTTCCTTTATAGCAGAAAAAATAAAAAAATCCAATGGTGATAAAATACCACCAAAAGAAAGCTCTATTTGTGTGAAAAAAATTATATCAATTTAATTTTGGTACAGTAGTGTTGCATTGGCAGTTAAAATAGCTCAGTGCTGCATAGCAAAAATGCTCTGTTTATGAAGAGGGTAAATCCTTCTTGAGTTTAAGTGGTTAAGGGGGTACTTCGGGCAAAAAAAAATGCATGAAGATCCTGAAGAAATACATACCAGACCCTTTGATTCTGATGCGGATTTTAAGGGGGGCACCACATAGAAATAAGAGTGAGGTCCTCCTAAAAATCCCAAACCCCTATTCCAAACATGCAGTGAGGCTGGATAGGGGAGGGGGGATAAGCATGCATCTCCTCTCCTGAAGCATATTAGGACACAGGTGACTCTGCCCCCTCTGATGCAAAGGGGGGTTTCCTGTGATGCATCAGAGGGGGCGGGGTCACCCATCACGGGTGGCCCCGCCCTTGGTTATAAAAGAACTGTCAAACAGCTTGTGCGTCATTCGGGCCGGAGTCTCCGGCGCAGGTGGTATGGTTCGTAGCGGCTGGTCCTGGATCGGGATCATAGAAGGATTACGGCACTGGAGTTTTTTTTTTTATATTATTAAAGGACTTGTCACAACTTGGTGAGTGTGTGTTGCACTTGTAGTGGAAAGTGGATTTACCTATAGTAAATAACCCTCAATGTCTTATTTCGTTATTGCACAGGATGCAATTTGAATAGTCAAACTTGCCTCATCATATTGGTAAAATATATTATAAAGGCAAAATAAAAAATGGAAAACAAGAAAGCCCCACTAAGGAGCTAAGGTGCTTCAGTCTAACAGTCATTGATGGCTTGAGTGTAAGATTAGGATAAGAATTATAAACCACAGTGATGTAATTTATAAACACACTTATAACTAGAACAGGACTACCCAAGTGTTTGGAGGTAGATTTACTCAAAAGGCGTCTAAGAGTTCATGTAGTGCTTCTTTAAGAAAGTGTTCTTCTTGGTTAACTGAAGAAAAGAGAATTTGAAGAAACAGTTAAACAGGCATGAAAACACTCAGAGCATGTGGGACTTGTACCTGTGTAGAAGAGAGTATGGAATAGAAGGCCTTGAGTAGGGGGGCGTGGCTGGGCTGGGCTAGGAGATGGCTGCCTGATCGCTGAGCTCCTGCCACCTCAGGGCGATTTTCACTATTAGCTGCGGTTCCTGACCCCAAGTTTTAACTCTGGAGATGGGTACAGCATCGAGGCAATCCTCTGCATCTAGATCCAGATCCCCCAGGGAGCAGAACAAATTACTCACCCAGCACCTCCCGGAGATGTTCAGGACCAGCCGGGGAAACATGGCGGGTTCCCGCCAAGGCACGACCCGCTCGCAAACCTTGCGATCTCAGGAACAAGACATCATCCTCTCGGCTACTTCGCTTGCTCCTGTCCTGGTCCCTGTCGGGGAATCGGTACTCAGTCAGACCCCCGCGTCTCCGCTTCCTTACCTGACGATACTTGATTTGAAGGCAGTTGCCATCGACATTAAGGACACACTTATGGCGGCTATGACAGAGCTCCGACTCGACATGAAAGCGCTGGACGGCAGAGTAGCAACCGCGGAAAAAACCTTTGAGGACCACGATCTTGTCCTCCACCGTTCCACCCGGAAAATTGATGACCATACCCTCCAGATGAGGGAAATTAACCGCCATTTAGAGGATTTAGAAAACCGGGGACGACGCCATAATGTTCACATACGGGGAATGCCAGAAGACATTGAAGGTGACCGGATTCCGCAGGAGGTGACGAGTCTTTTTAATTCTATTCTAAAGCGCCCCCCAGACACTTCCATCGCATTGGAAAGAATCCACAGGGCACTGCGCCCTAAAAGTCGAGACACAGACCCCCCTAGGGACATTATATGCTGCCTGACTGACTTTGGGCTGAAAGAGGAAATCTTGAGGCAAGCTAGAGACCAGCGCCTGCTACTTGGGGGATCCACAATACAGCTCTTCCAGGACCTATCCGGCATCACCCTGAAGCACAGACGAGATCTTAAACCCCTGCTGGATGTCCTCCGGACCGAGAACATCCGATACAAATGGAAGTTCCCTTTCTGCTTGTCAGCATCCCGCAACGGGCGCACTGCGCTACTAAGGGTGCCTGAGGATCTACCACATTTCTTTGAAACCCTGGGTATTCAACCTGTACCGGTCCCGGAATGGTATGCCATTTATCGCCGCTCAGTAGGACGATGGCATGGACCCCAGGAAGACAGCATGGAGACTCAGCCCACACGCTCCCGCAGAAAACGATCCCCGTCGAGCACCCGTCATCCTGCCGTAGCCACTGGCTCACGGAGGAACCGTGATGCGCTCTCCTCTCCTGGTTCCAGGAGAGCCCGAAGGCAACTTCTAGTGAACTGCAGCCCCACACGATGTTGTGAGTTAGAACTGTTTATTTGACTTTCTCTTTATTTTTCTTACTTCCCTGGACTATGCACAATCCTATGCCTTTTTTTTTTTTCTTCTTATACCTCGGGCCAGTTATGCTTCCCCGGCAGACGCTTGTGCCACACACAATACATCCGAGGCTGTTGACCAACCCTGGCGCTAAACAACAGCCACTGATCTTTCCCGTGACGTGATTGGAAGCCTACACGACTCGATTGATATGGGAAGTACGAATCCCAAAATGCACCTTTTGGGATTCGTCGGCGGCCATCTTGGTACACCCAGCAGTGTCAGCAGTGTCAGCTTCCCCCCACCCCCCCTGTCACAACTTAATAGCACTTGATCCAGGGGCTTGCCCGATCGCCTTTCAGGGATCAGGAAGGAATTTTTTCCCCTACCAAAAGCAAATTGGCATAGCATGGTTAGGGTTTGTTTGCCTTCCTCTGGACCAAGCCGGGAGGATTCACTGAATCCTCTCTTCATCTCCACCAAAAGGAACGACTTTTCCCCCCGTGAATGGCGACCATGGCTAATCTGCGGTACTCCGCAGAAACCATTTGGAATTTGAGGCGTTTCGCCGCAATACTGCCAGCCAACACCAAAATGACCCTAAGAATCGAGCACCTTTTGAGGATCGATCGACGATCGACCGTCAAAAATTTTAGCCGTTTACCCCAACCTAAGCGCATTTCATGTGCTCTGATCAACACAAGATCGGCAGTAAAACACCGACTTGAAATCCATGATTTCATTCTACAACACGACCTAGACTGCCTCTTCATTACAGAGAGCTGGCTCACAGCCGACTGTAACACCATTCTAGGAGAATTGGTGCCAGAAAACTACCGTATTATAACGGAAAACAGAATAGGGCAAAGAGGAGGAGGACTGGCGGTGATCCATAAGACGCGTCTTGCGATCACAAAACCAAGCCTCCAAAACCCTCTTCCATTCATGGAAACCCTTACTCTTCAACTGCAAGTAAACGGCCAGGAGACCGTCCGGATTCTACTCTGCTATAGGCCACCTGGCCCCAAGTCGCAGCTGCTCCCATCTTTGACGGACTTTGTTTCCACTTATACCCTGAATAGCAAACACCTTTTGCTGCTCGGGGATTTCAACCTTTGGGCCAACTCCCCGCAAGACCCCATTGCCGACGCCTGCATCGACCACCTGGAAGGATTAGGGCTTCAGCAACTAGTATGTGGGCCCACACATGCTTCCGGTCATACGCTCGATCTTATTTTCAGACAAGATCTGGAAATAAAAATCTTGGAAAATGAACCTTTGCCATGGACAGATCACCATGCAATTAAATTCATTATTTCCGAATTCCCCCCCTTAACAAAAACATCAAATCCAGTGACAACACACTGGACCAGATGTCAAAGGAAGATCCATTCGGAACTCTTCAAAGCCACGTTAGGGGGAAAAATAAACACAATTCAGCCGCACCAAACAGCGGAAGAAATACTAGAGGCCATAAACACAGCACTATTGCAGTCAGCTGACTTGATAGCGCCGAAACGAAAGACCCAGATCAGGAAAAACAACTCCGGCTGGTTCAACACCCAGCTGGCGTTACTGAAGCAAGAACGTAGAAGGGCAGAAGCAGCCTGGAAAAGAAACCCTTCAGATGAGAACCTCGTGATTTACAAGGCAATAACCAGAAAATACTACAAACAAATCTTCGAAGCCAAGAAAAACTATTTTTCTGAGGCTATCAACGGTGCCCTAAATCGCCCCCGCGAACTCTTCAAGCTGGTCACTCAGACCATGAATCCAGGATGCCTTGTAGCCCCCAACTTGGATACACAAGAATTTTGCGATGAGTTATCGGATTGCTTCATTAACAAAATTGAGGCAATCCGGCAAAGCATTCAGCAGAACAATTGCTCTCCCAGCCCCCCCCGTAGTCATTTACACAGCACCGGCAGCAATTCACCACAGTTTGGTGAGTTCACGCTGAAACCCATCTCCATTCAGACCACTAAAAATATCATCGGCACTCTGCGCAACAGCACTGCGCCAAATGATATTATCCCCACCAAACTGCTGAAGGAATGCGCCGACATCCTGGCACCTCCTGTCACGCAGCTTATTAACCAATCCTTCAGGGAGGGCAAAATGCCCTCCCAGCTGAAGGAGGGCTTCATTCAACCCATCTTGAAGAAAGCCACCCTGGATCCTAAGGATCCACTTAACTGGCGCCCCATAACAGGCCTAAATGTTCTCTCCAAGGTAATGGAGAAGGCAGTGGTACAGCAGCTGCAACAGCATCTAGATACCCACAATTTACTCGACCCATTGCAATCGGGCTTCCGTCCCGGACACGGGACGGAAACAGCATTGCTTAAGATATGGGACGACGTTCTGGAGGCCGCAGACGAAGGAGAATCTTCTCTTCTGGTTCTGCTGGACCTAAGCGCAGCCTTTGATACAGTTGATCACAAGCTGTTATTGACCCGGCTGGCTAAAATAGCCAAAGTCGCAGAAAGCGATCTATCCTGGTTCTCCTCTTTTGTGGAAAACCGATCGCAAATAGTTAAGCTAGGACCATTCACTTCGGAACAACGCACATTATCGTGCGGGGTCCCTCAGGGATCTCCCCTGTCGCCGATGTTATTTAACATCTATCTGCGTCCTCTTTTTGAAATCATCAGCAGCCAAAAACTGCTATATCACTCTTACGCAGACGACACGCAACTGTACTTCCGCATTTGCAATAAAAAGGATCACCACCTCAATCTAGAGACATGCCTCTCTGTGATTGAGGACTGGATGACAAAGAGTTATCTCAAACTCAACGGAGCGAAAACAGAACTTCTTCTGTTTTACGACAAGCGTAGCAATCAATCGATAACAACCTGGATCCCCCCGCCCATTCTGGGCAAAGTCATCACCCCTAGCGCCAAAGTCAAAAGTCTTGGGTCATCTTTGACTCCGACATGACAATGAACGCACAAATAGGGGCAGTAGTCAGCGGATCTCACTATCTGCTGCGCCTACTACGCAGACTCACGCCTTTTATTCCCAAGAAAGACATAGCGGTCGTGGTGGGAGCGATTGTAAACTCCAGATTGGACTATGCAAATGCCCTTTACCTCGGACTTCCCAAGTACCAAATCGCTCGTCTTCAAGTCGTTCAAAATACGGCCACCAGACTTGTGACTGGGAAAAAACCCTGGGAATCAATCTCACCCTCGTTGAGATCCCTTCACTGGCTACCAGTCAAAGACAGAATCACCTTTAAAGCACTCTGTCTAACGCATAGATGTATCCATGGGAATGCTCCCCATTATCTATGCGAAAAATTAAAAATGTACAATCCCAATCGTATTCTACGATCCAATAATCAAAATCGGCTTCAGATACCGAAAGCCAGATACAAGTCCAAAGGAGACAGGAGATTCGCTGTCCAAGGTCCCAGACTATGGAACGCCTTACCAGCCAGCATTCGACTGGAGGAGAACTACTTGGTCTTCAGGAGAAAGATTAAGACTCATCTCTTTTGATCTCAAAAGAGAAAGGAACAACAAGCGCCCAGAGGCGATTTATTTCGCATGTGCTGCGCTATACAAGTTCTTCATTCATTCATTCATTCATTCATTCACCTTGCCCGGATCCTGCACACGAGAGTGAACCCGAGTAACCGCCCCTCTTCCGGCGCCTGTCATACGCATCATGCTTTGAGAGACGCAGGCTTGTCAGGTGACGGGACCCTAGCCGATCACGATACATCCCGGCTCGGATGCGATGCTACTCTCATGGGCGCCAACACTCACCGCCAATCGCTAACGACCGGATGACACGGGAAGATCGAGAATCCCGATCCAGAAGCCCGGCCTTTGATCCTTCCACCGTAGACTGTCACCGGGGGCTGAAACCTGGTCAGCACCCACCTGCCTTCCTACAAGGACCCACCGACGCCAAGCCCACGCTTCTGCATCACTGGCTTTGAGGTATCTCCTAGCAGCCGTGACAATCCACTATCCCCGCTTGTTGAACTCAAAGCCCCAATTAACGCAGCAACCCTGGCCATCGAGCTGATAACTACACAGTGGACCTGGAAGCAATCAGACATGTACTTGCTCCTAAGGCTGGCACTGCATACACATCTGTTTGCCCCGGACGCTGCATTCTGCGCAATGACAGCTGACTCCCGATAAGTATGTGTATTGATATGAATGATGGTTGACAGGTTTGACCTCTACTGTCAAGCTAATTACTTGCTGCCATCCCGCTGCTGGACTACCACATCGGGGATCCGGCCCACATATGTATCGCTTGTAGTGATATTTGGTAAGGGACTGCCCTACACACAACGGCATTTTGCCCTGCATTCCTCTCTCCCTTCCCTCCCCCGGAATGCCGCCCCACCTAGCCAGATAGATTTCGGGCAGGCCAAGGCGACCCCCCCCCCCCCGTTGGCAGGGGCCCTCCTGACAACATGTGGGGGACGGTAGGGATCCCACCACACCCTCCATGGCTCAGGTGCTGGAGAGAGACGTTGTTCCATTTGTTCTATGTTATACTGTTATATTATTAATGTTACAATTTTCAATGTTTTCTTTTTACTCGATTGGACCTCCCTTCCTCTCTTTGTAGAGGAGGAGACGCCTTGACTGCCAGTTCTCTACACCCATCGTAAACCATAAGCCTAGGGGATCAGTACGTCCCGCATTGCGGTTAACATGCCGCTCTGGGGTGGCATGCCATACCACTCGGATTTACTTACACCCTGATCTGGTCGTCTACTGGTGTAGCCCAGACCAACCCCCAAGCAGCGACGTGACCCGGTGCTCGCGCCCAATCTCGGCGACGGGCACCCCACACGACCGCACCACTCCGATTACCCACCACCCCTATCAGGTGGCGGGACTAAGTCCCTCTACCTAATCGGTCGTACTCGTTGACCCCCCCCCAGGCCGCGGATCAGACTCCGTAACACTTGTTAAGACCCCCGGTCCGCTCAACGCACCCCTACCCCCTCCTACACCGGTCGAAACAATCATCTGAACGGTTTCCTCCCCGCCCCCCTTGCTGTCCCCGAGACCCCTACTGGGAGTCCCCTCTCTCTGAAGCCACCCAACTCCGCCACAGCTCGAGTGCCCACACATCCGATACCCAAGGGTCCGTGGCCCGTCCCGGTCTCCCACAATGCCAAACTTAACGACGGATACATCCATCCCCCTACTGAAAATTGTCTCTCTTAACGCACGGGCCCAACTCCTACATGCAATGCATCGAGCTAAAGCTGACATTGTGTTTATACAGGAAACGCACTTCAAATCAGACTCCACACCCAAGTTACACAATTTTCACTTTCCGACGGTCCATCACGCCACGAACTCACAAACTAAGACCAAAGGGGTATCCACGCTGGTAGCCAAACGATGCCCTTTCCAACCAACAGATACACTAGCAGACCCGGACGGGAGGTTTTTGTTTTTAAAAGGCTCATATTTCAACAGAACGATCACATTCGCTAATCTGTACGCACCAAACGCGAAGCGCCAAGTACCCTTTTTTAAAACTGTTCTTGACATGCTGATACCCTTTAAAGAGGGGACGTTGGTGCTGGGAGGCGACTTTATTGTCCCTCTCGACCCCGTCTTGGACACGTCAACAGGTACTCTCCCTTACGCAGCACTGAGGAGAATTAAACTGCTCCTCCACAACCTCCTCCTCCACGACACGTGGCGAACCCTGAATCCTAAGGGTAAGGATTTTACATTTTACTCGGCACCCCACAACCGCTATTCGCGACTTGACTACCTACTCATTAGCCAGGAAGACCTCCCGTCATTACACTCCACCTCTATTGATCCCACGTTTCTGTCGGACCACAACCCGATTTTGGCGACGCTGTCAATACCCCCCGGCCACCCGCGATCGCGAACGTGGAGGCTTGACCCCTCTTTGCTCACCGACCCGGTTATAGCTAAGAATTTGGAGGAAACGCTCGGATCTTATTTCCGGGAAAATAGGTCAGAAGACACAGCCCCCAGCATCAATTGGGAGGCCCATAAGTGCGTGGTCCGAGATGCCTTGATAGCCGCGGCTGCCAAGCACAACAAGGAAAGACGCAAACACTATGACGCACTCATGGACCGTATTCGACGTCTGGAAATGGCGCACAAACACTCGCACGCATTGGCGGTACTCCAGGACCTGGGCCAAGCAAGGGCCGAGCTCCTGGAACTCATAGACAAGAAGATTAGACGCAACTACGCTTTAGCCAAAAGATCGTTCTATGAGTACGGTGACAAAGCCAGTAAATTATTGGCGAAAACCCTACAGTCCCAAAAGGCCAAGGCGACCATCCATTCCCTAACAGACGTAAAGGGACTTAAAGTTTCATCCCCGCCTGACATAGCTAAGCTATTCGTTGCATACTACAAGAACCTTTACAATTTACCGTCCCCGACATCCTCTGAAGCGCAAGCTGCGAGACAGACATTGATCACCGACTTTCTACGCCAACACGGCCCCCACAAATTGCCTGCCCAAGCCAGAACAGACCTAGATAAGCCCCTTAACAATTTCGAGGTGGAGGCGGCTCTGAAACAAATGAAATCAGGCAAGAGCCCTGGCCCTGACGGTTTGACTACTGGATATTACAAAACTTACGCAAACATCCTCACACCCTTTTTTGTCTCGGCCTTCAACTCATTTGCCACTCCCACATCACCGCCCCGAGACCTCTTGACAGCTAACATCGCAGAAGGCGTTCGACAGGGTGGCGTGGGACTTCATGCGTGAAACTCTAGCGGCCTCGGGCCTCCCGCCGATCATGTTGAACTTCATTTCTGCGCTATACTCGGGCCCAACGGCGAGGGTCCGGGTTAACCATCACCTGTCGGATGCCTTCTCCTGATCTTTGTCCTTACCCTGGAGCCCTGTTTGCGAAAGCTCCGCTCCAACCCGACGATAAAAGGTATTGACATTGACTCCCGTTCCTATAAAATTCGACGACAACGACGACATTCTCCTCTTTCTTAAGGACCCCCTCACGACGATCCCGAATCTGATGAAAGATCTTGACGACTTCAAAATGCTTTCCAATTTCCAAATCAACTTTTCGAAGTCGTCAGCCCTGAACGTCTCTCTGCCCAGAGCCCTCTGCGACTTATGCGGACTGAACTTCCCGTTTTCTTGGACTACTCGTTCCATTACATACCTGGGGATTCAGCTCTCTGTTTCCCTTTCAGACCATATTTGTATGGCACGACGCACGCCCCCACCTAGGCTACGCCAGACTCACGGTTCCGAAGTTACAGGGGGGCCTGGGACTGCCGGACATACAGAATTATAATAGAGCCTGCGCATTAACTAGAATAGTTGATTGGGCCACGAATGAGAGTCATAAGAATTGGGTGAGTTTAGAACAGTCGTTCTCTCCCCTTCCACTTCCCCACCTGCCGTGGATAGCCCCCGGTCACACCCCTGCGGAATGCGACGTCTGGAAACGGCGCACAAACACTCGCACGCATTGGCGGTACTCCAGGACCTGGGCCAAGCAAGGGCCGAGCTCCTGGAACTCATAGACAAGAAGATTAGACGCAACTATGCTTTAGCCAAAAGATCGTTCTATGAGTACGGTGACAAAGCCAGTAAATTATTGGCGAAAACCCTACAGTCCCAAAAGGCCAAGGCGACCATCCATTCCCTAACAGACGTAAAGGGACTTAAAGTTTCATCCCCGCCTGACATAGCTAAGCTATTCGTTGCATACTACAAGAACCTTTACAATTTACCGTCCCCGACATCCTCTGAAGCGCAAGCTGCGAGACAGACATTGATCACCGACTTTCTACGCCAACACGGCCCCCCCAAATTGCCTGCCCAAGCCAGAACAGACCTAGATAAGCCCCTTAACAATTTCGAGGTGGAGGCGGCTCTGAAACAAATGAAATCAGGCAAGAGCCCTGGCCCTGACGGTTTGACTACTGGATATTAAAAAACTTACGCAAACATCCTCACACCCTTTTTTGTCTCGGCCTTCAACTCATTTGCCACTCCCACATCACCGCCCCGAGACCTCTTGACAGCTCACATCGCAGAAGGCGTTCGACAGGGTGGCGTGGGACTTCATGCGTGAAACTCTAGCGGCCTCGGGCCTCCCGCCGATCATGTTGAACTTCATTTCTGCGCTATACTCGGGCCCAACGGCGAGGGTCCGGGTTAACCATCACCTGTCGGATGCCTTCTCCTGATCTTTGTCCTTACCCTGGAGCCCTGTTTGCGAAAGCTCCGCTCCAACCCGACGATAAAAGGTATTGACATTGACTCCCGTTCCTATAAAATTCGACGACAACGACGACATTCTCCTCTTTCTTAAGGACCCCCTCACGACGATCCCGAATCTGATGAAAGATCTTGACGACTTCAAAATGCTTTCCAATTTCCAAATCAACTTTTCAAAGTCGTCAGCCCTGAACGTCTCTCTGCCCAGAGCCCTCTGCGACTTATGCCGACTGAACTTCCCGTTTTCTTGGACTACTCGTTTCATTACATACCTGGGGATTCAGCTCTCTGTTTCCCTTTCAGACCAGATTTGTATGGCACGACGCACGCCCCCACCTAGGCTACGCCAGACTCACGGTTCCGAAGTTACAGGGGGGCCTGGGACTGCCGGACATACAGAATTATAATAGAGCCTGCGCATTAACTAGAATAGTTGATTGGGCCACGAATGAGAGTCATAAGAATTGGGTGAGTTTAGAACAGTCGTTCTCTCCCCTTCCACTTCCCCACCTGCCGTGGATAGCCCCCGGTCACACCCCTGCGGAATGCGAGGACCACCCATTCATACAAGCTTCCTTGACAACTTTTCGTGAAGCTTGTACCAAACACAGACTGTCGGACCAATACGGCCCCATGACTCCCCTCAGACAGAACCCTGACTTCCCCCCTGGAATGTCCCCCTCCTTTCTGTCCGAGCAGTGGCCCCACGCCACGGTACGGGCCGGACAATTCTTCGTCTCAGGGAAGCTCCTGACACAAGCAGATCTGGCAGGCTTCACGGTTGACAATACGTTCCCTTTTTGGCCATACGTACAAATCCGGCATTTCCTGCACAAAAAGGCCCCTAGTTCGCAATGGTCGAGACAGCTCTCCCCCTTCGAAACCCTATGCAACAGTTTAGAACCACAAAGACACCTAGTTTCACGTATATATGGCTTAATGTTCTCCCTACACTCGCCCAAATTCCATTGGACTAACCAGCAATGGGAAAGCGACCTTGAGATTAATCCGACAGAAGCAGAATGGGAAAATATATACAGACTCATCCACAAGGGTTCAAATAATGTCCAAACGCAGGAAAACGCGTACAAACTCCTCTCCAGATGGTACAGGACACCGCTAAAGTTGCACAGAATCAACCCCGCTCTTCCGAAGATATGTTGGAGGTGCCATCTGGAGACGGGATCCTTTCTACACATCTGGTGGACGTGCCCCAAGCTCTGATCGTATTGGAGCGAGGTCCACAAATATATATCGCATGTATATCCTCTGACAACTTAGAGTTTACCCCCGCGCAGTTCCTTCTTCACCACGCTGCGTCTATCCCACGAGGTTACTGTAAATCCTTAGCTATGCACATGGTGAACGCCGCAAGGATGTGCGTTCCCCTTGCCTGGCTCTCGCCCCACCCGCCAACGATTGTCGATTGGTTTAACCGCCTTCAGAAGATAATGGAGATGGAAAACTTGATACATCAAGCAAACGACACTCCCGCTAGATTTACAGAGACCTGGGCCTGCTGGCTGCATTTTACTTCAACAGACGAATATAAAAATGCCAGACTCGGGGGACACTGACCATAGACACTCATGCCCCACTCCCACGATGAGCTGTGGCGGACTGACCCCCCCCCTTTTTTTTTTTCCCCGGTTCCACCCAGTCTTCCGGTGGATGGACCCCCTTCTCCCCCTCCTCTCCCCCCCTCTTTTTCCTGATCCCACTACTCTCCCATATGGATAAGACTGTACTGAATAGCCTACAACCGCTGACACTTCTCGCTTCCTGTCGCAACGGCATGGCTTTAGAGAGGCCTGCTTAAAAAGGCAGGTTGAACAGTAGAGATCCGCTCCTACTTGGAGACAGGAATGAATCTACTGCTGGGAATATACTCCCCTCCACGCTTAGCTACATCACTGACAGACGCTGGAGACGTTAACAACGACTGCTCAGATTAGGAATCAAGCCCAGTTGACCCATCAACTGACACGTCTCACGCTTCATGCTTTGCTTTACATTGTTTATGCTCGATGTTTATTCCTATTACTATAAGCTGCAGTTCTTCACTGAAGGCCTCAATTTTCTGATCTATGTGGTGGCTGCGCCCGCCTGCATTATATTCTCTGTATGTGTGTAACCATTGTCCTTAAGATTATTGTTACCCTTTAATAAGCTTATTAATAAAGTTTATTGGAAAAAAAAAAAAAAGAAGGCCTTGAGGAATAGGGCAGCAGCCCCCCTTGTAGTCCCTGTCAATTCAATGGGATTTAAGTGGGGAGTAGAGATGTACTGTAGTTGAATGCTCAGACATCCATGCAATCTCTTCTTCTGGGTGGGGAGAGACCAGGGCTTCTTGGCTTCTTGGCTTATCATCAATTTTAGGAGTAAGCCGAGTGGTTTCTGCGGCAACGATCTCCTTGTCTTTGTGCTCTTAGGAACGGCTTTTAGATTAATGCCCAGCGCGTGTCCGCAGGTGCGCGCAGCGCGGCGATCGGGGACGGCGTGTGTCCCTCGAACACAGCGCTTCCCCGATCACGGTAAACAGCCAATTTCATTGGCTGTTTACCACGTGATCGGCTGTGTCAAAGACACAGCTGATCACATGTCATAACAGATTCGGCGGCGCGCTCCGTGCGCGCCGCCAGAGGCTTGCAGAGCGGGGATCGTTTTAGGCGCGTGTCCCTTGGACACAGCGCTTCCCCGATCAGGGTAAACAGCCAATGAAATTGGCTGTTTACCATGTTTACCATGTGACCGGCTGTGTCCAATCACAGCCGGTCACAAGTGTAAACAAACCAGGCAGTTACTATCTGATCCCTGCTCTCTCCTCACACACCGATTTGTGAGGAGAGAGCAGGGATCAGTAAGTGAGATCAGTGTAGTTTGTCTGTATATACACTGTATACAACACACCCACCCTACCCCCCCCCCACCAATAAAGAGGACCTGTCACACAGCCCTATAAATCAGCCCATCTGTAAATCAGCCCATCTGTAAATCAGCCCATCTGTAAATCAGCCCATCTCTAACACCGCCACCCGTACCGCCATCGGTACCGCCGCTACCCGTACCGCCATCGGTACCACCGCCACCCGTACTGCCACCACCCATACCACCATCAGTACCGCCACCACCTGTACCGCCATCGGTACCGCTGCCACCCGTACCGTCATCGGTACCGCCGCCACCCGTACCGCCACCACCACCCATACCGCAATCAGTACCACCTGTACCGCCATCACCCGTACCGCCATCGGTACCACCACCACCCGTACCACCATCGGTACCGCCGCTACCCGTACCGCCATCGGTACCACCGCCACCCGAACCGCCACCACCCATACCACCATCAGTACCGCCACCACCTGTACCGCCATCGGTACCGCTGCCACCCGTACCGTCATCGGTACCGCCGCCACCCGTACCGCCACCACCTGTACCGCCATCACCCGTACCGCCATCGGTACCACCACCACCCGTACCGCCATCGGTACCACCACCACCCGTACCGCCATCGGTACCACCACCACCCGTACCACCACCCGTACCGCCATCGGTACCACCACCACCCGTACCGCCACCGGTACCACCACCACCTGTACCGCCATCGGTACCACCACCACCGGTACCACCACCTGTACCGCCATCGGTACCACCACCACCGGTACCACCACCTGTACCACTGCCATAGGTACCACCACACATTCCTGCCACTAATACCTCCATCAGTACCGCCACACAGGCTACTAGTACTGCCATCAGTACCACTGCCATCGGTACCACCACCCATACCGCCATCGGTATCACCACCCATACCGCCATCGGTACCACCACCACCGTACCACCACCGCCATCGGTACCACCACCACCCGTACCACCACCACACATTCCTGACACTAATACCTTCATCGGTACCACCACATAGGCCACCACCACTACCACCAGCAGTACAATTACGCAGGCCCACCAATAAGTACTGACATACTGCCATAATGTCCCAAAAGCTTTTCACACTCGAGGAGGCATATGTCATTATGTCCACCATGTCGGATGATGAGCACAGCGAGGAGCCCCCATTATCCGATTCTGATTCGGAATATGAGCCAGTGGAGGATAGTGGCTCAGAGTCCGAGTCCCCGGAGGAAACCGTCCCTCCCAAAAGAATGCGATTGGGACCAAGATCAGGACCAAGATCAGGAGATCTGCCCAGCACCAGCAGCGCCATACGCCAGGAAGAGGAGCCCAGTACTAGTAATGGAAATCCACGCCCAACCCGAAGAATCCTGCCCCAGTCCTACCTTCCCGATGCCCTGGCAAACCCCTTATGGTTGCCTGCTAACTCAGGATCCGCTATCATCCCCCCTTTCACCGCACAGCCAGGTGTGCAGCCCAACACTACGAATTTTTCTCAATTTGATTATTTTTGTTTATTTTTCCCAGAAGATTTTATGCAGAATATAGTGGATCAAACCAATCTATATGCATCCCAATATTTTGCCGCCAACCCCAATTCTTCCTACGCCGGCATGTTCCACTGGCGGCGTCTAACATTGGAAGAATTTCAATTTTTTTGGGGTCTTATGTTCAATATGGGGCTTACAAAGAAGAACGAAGTCCATTCATATTGGTCTACACGCCCCATCCAACACATGCCTATATTTTCCTCTGTCATGTCTAGGACAAGATACGACATGATAATGCGTTTTATCCACTTTAATGACAATTCACAGTGCCCTCCCCAAAATCATCCCCACTACGACAAATTATACAAAATACGCCCCCTAATCGATGCCTTTTCCCAGCGATTTGCAGAAGTTTTCATCCCAGACCAAAACATTTGTGGCCGACTGCACTTCAAGCAGTACATCCCAAACAAGAGAGCCAGGTATGGGTTAAAATTAAATAAATTATGCGATCGAGCCACTGGATATGTGTTCACATTCAGGATCTATGAAGGCAAAGACTCCCAGCTCCAACCCCGTGATTGCCCAACATATCTTGGAACCAGTGGAAAAATTGTCTGGGAGTTGGCATACCCCCTGTTCGGAAAAGGCTACCATTTATATGTTGATAATTATTATACCAGCCTGACCCTTTTTCGTCACCTTTACAGCAAGCAAACCCTGGCCTGCGGTACCTTAAAAAAAAAACGGAAGGGATTCCCACAAAATTTGTTGACCAAAAACTTGAAATGTGGAGAGTCGTCATTCATGAGGAACGAGGAGGTGTTGGCCATGAAGTGGAGGGACAAGAAAGATGTCCACATCCTCTCTACCATCCACAATGACACCATGGTGGAGATCCAAAAAAGAGGCAGACATATTGCCAAGCCTGAATGTGTTAACGATTACAATTTGTACATGGGGGGGGTGGATTTAAATGACCAGATGCGACAGCCCTACTTATCAACAAGAAAGTCCTATTTTTGGCACAAGAAGGTTGCGTTTCATCTGTTTCACATGGCCCTTTTTAATTCGTTTGTATGCTACCAAAAACACAATCCGCAACTGAAAGCCCACAAATCTCCTACCTCAAGTATATCGAAGATATCATTGAAGCCCTCATTTATCAACAAGATCCCGTCCCAGGAAGCATTCGCTCTGATTGTGTGAGTCGTCTTCACGAGCGACACTTTCCCTTTAGCATCCCCCCCTCAGAATCTGGAAGAAGACGCCAAAAAAAATGCTGTGTATGCAGCAAAGCAGGAGTAAGAAGAGACACCACCTGTTACTGTCCCGATTGTCCCTCCCAACCTGGGACAGTGCTTCAAAAAGTATCATACATCCATCCAATATTAGTTCCCCTAATTAACAGACTGCCATTTCCCCATTTGCCTGCTACCATGTTAATTAACTGACCCTGGCCTGTTTACCGACGATGTCTTTGCTTGCCGATTCAAACTACGTTTCTGACCTCCATGTGTACCAACCTCAGCCTGTTTACCGACGATGCCTCTGCCTGCCGATTTAAACCACATTTCTGACTTCCATGTGCACCGACCTTGGCCTGTTAATCTACCATGTTTTTGCCTGCCACTTGGACTGATCTTTTGGCCATTTACTTTTAGTACACAGGGGTCTCACATATGTGAGGGGCTTCAGAAAAGCGTTCTGAGTAGAGAAAAACAGTTTTTCGTTTTCTGTTCTCCCAGAACAGGGTCTGGTTGCCCAGAGGCTTCAAAGCGATTTGGGTGGGAGAAGCCTCTACTCCTGTCCCCCTGGCCCTAAGCTTGATGGTCCTTCCTGCTGCCTGGACCAATACTTTGGCTGTGCTGACCATATTACTGCCTGTATTGACCCATGACATTATGGACCATGTTTCTTCCTGCTGCTTGGACCAATACTTTGGCTGTGTTGATCATATATCTGCCTGCTACCTCTACTGACTTTTCACAATATTTCTGCTAAGACACCTCTGCCTGCTACCTGGACCTGTGCTTTGGCTGTGCTTTGGCTGTGCTCTGGCTGTGCTGACAGTATCTCTGCCTGTACGAACTATGGACAGTATTCCTGCCTGCTGCCTGAATGATTGCTTTTGTTGTCGCTGACCTCATCCCTGCCTGCTGCCTGGACCGATGCTCTCCTCTGTGGACCACTGCACTACTAAAACAAACAGGTAATCTTTTGTTATTTGGTATGTGTATGCTATGTGTTAGATATATGAAGGGCCTTCAAAAATGTGATCGGTTTTAGAAAATGATATGTGCAATTTATGCTTGAAGAAAGCCTGAAAGTGCTACTTCAATGTTAGGCCTCTGTATGTGGCCAGGCTGTGTAAAAGTCCCACACATTTGGTATCGCCATACTCAGGAGGAGTAGCGGAATGCATTTTGGGGTGTCATGTTTGCTATATATATGCTATGTGTTAGAAATATCTTATAAATGGACAACTTTGTGTAAAAAAAATGCATTTTCATTTTTTTTCCACATTTTCCAAAACCTTCTGGAAAAAAATGAACCGCTCAAAAGACTCATAATGCTTCATAGATTATACGTTGGGGTGTGTGCTTTCCAAAATGGGGTCATTTTGTTGACAATTCCATTGTCCTGGTGCTCCAGGGCCTTCAAAAGTGTAATAGGTGGTTGAGAAAGGATTTGTGCAATTTATGCTTGTAGAACGCCTGAAAGTGCTACTTCAATGTTGGGCCTCTGTATGGGGCCAGGCTGTGTAAAAGTCCCACACATTTGGTATTGCCATACTCAGGAGGAGTAGCGGAATGCATTTTGGGGTGTCATGTTTGCTATATATATGCTATGTGTTAGAAATATCTTATAAATGGACAACTTTGTGTAAAAAAAATGCATTTTCATTTTTTTTCCACATTTTCCAAAACCTTCTGGAAAAAAATGAACCACTCAAAAGACTCATAATGCTTCATAGATTATACGTTGGGGTGTGTGCTTTCCAAAATGGGGTCATTTTGTGGACAATTCCATTGTCCTAATGCTCCAGGGCCTTCAAAAGTGTAATAGGTGGTTGAGAAAGGATTTGTGCAATTTTTGCTTGTAGAACGCCTGAAAGAGCTACTTCAATGTTGGGCCAGGCTGTGTAAAAGTCCCACACATTTGGTATTGCCATACTCAGGAGGAGTAGCAGAATGTATTTTGGGGTGTAGTTGCAATTATGCATATGCTGTGTGAGAGAAATAACCTGTTAATATGACCAGTTTATGTAAAAAAAAAAAAAAAAAATCTTAATTTTCCTAAGAATTGTGGGTAAAAAATACAACTTCAAAAAACCCACCATGCCTCTTAATAAATACCTTGGATAAATACCTTGGACTGTCTACTTTCCAAAAAGGGGTAATGTGGGGGGTATTTGTACTTTCCTGGCTTGTTATTGTCTCAAGAAATGAGATTGGCCTTCAGTACATTAGGTGTGATCAGATGTGATCAATTTTCAGTGATTGGCACCATAGTTTGTAGACTCTATACCTTTCACAAAGACCAAATAATATACACTAATTTGGGTTATTTTTACAAAAGATATGTAGCAGTATTAATTTTGGCACAAATTTATGAAGAAAAATCACTTATTTGCAAAATTTCACAATATAAACTAAAAAAAAGTGCGTTTTTTTTCAAATTTTCGCTGTTTTTTTGCTTATAGCGCAAAAAATAAAAAACCCAGTGGCGATTAAATACCACCAAAAGAAAGCTCTATTTGTGAGAATAAAAGGATACAAATTTGGTTTGGATACAGTGTAGCATGACTGAATAATTGTCATTCAAAGTGTGAGAGCTCTGAAAGTTGAAAATTGGTCTGGGCGGGAAGGTGCATAAGTGCCTAGTATGGAAGTGGTTAAAAACTTCGATCCACGCTTCCGAGATTGAAAAAGAGCTATACCAGTCAGGAATTTCAATCATGGGTAGATTTAGGGTGTCGCAGAAGGTTTGCAGGTCATCAGGGGTGCGGAGATGTACAGTGTGACCTCTTCGTGTGGCTGATAAACAGAATATGAATTTCCATCTGTATGGAATACCTCTGGTATGGAGTTGATCCAGTAGCGGGCGAAGTGCTTGATGATGTTAGAAAGTAATATTAGATCCTGGAATAATTTGCTTTCTGACCCATTGAAGAGTATCTGATTGCATTTTCTTGCTTTCCTTAGGATCACCTCTGTAAGAGGGAAGTTCAGCAGGCAACAGATAATGTCCTTTGGTGGTTCATTCTCACATCCCTTGAGGTGAAGAGCTCTGTGAATCCTCTCCATTTCTATTGGGGAGTCTGCTGGCCTGTTAAGGAGGTCTTTAAAAATGCCTGCAGTTCTCCATAGCCCCCCAGGCCGGGACACTCAAGACACGGGAGCCCTCCCCCGCCCGCCCCGCACTGCCTCAGACCCGGGACCACAAAGCGGAGCTCAGCTCTCCCCCTCTCCCACACTTACACAGGAGGACTTCCCAGCCCTGCAAACCCCTGCCAACTCCCAGGCCTCTATGGGATCCCCAGGACATGGCAGCCCCTCTATCAGTGCTAGGCCGCAACCCACCCCCTCTGCAGCCTGGGGACAAATCCATCCGGCCATCCATTACGGGGTCGGGGATCGGGGAGGGACTTCCCCCCCCTCATATGCCTCCATGGCTAACACTAACGCTCCGTGGCACGAGGGAACCCCTGCCCAGCAGGGAGAACGGGCCGAGGCCTGGTCCACGCCATGGGATTCCTCCCAACAGCCCCCCCCTGGGACCAGAGGACATGGAGAAATGGCTCCCAGCCACCAGCTGTCCCCCTCTGACTCACTTCACCCTCCGCATGGCGCCAGGGGACCCTCTCATTACCCTCCTCCGCCATGGCAGTCATATCTGCAGGCCTTCCCCACGAAAGACGACTTTAAACAACTAATTGAAGATGTTAAGGCAACATGCCGCGCTGAAATTCAGGCGCTCCATACAGGCCTCAAACACCTAGCTGACAGAGTGGAGATGGCAGAGGAGGAGATCCAGGAGACCAAACTGGCGGTACATCGCACCCAAATTCAGGCATCAGACCATCATCTTATGCTTAGAGATATGCAGCGGCATTTTGAAGACCTGGACAACAGGGGGCGCCGCAACAACGTCCGCATACGCGGTCTTCCCGGAGTAGACGGGCGGAAGACCTACAGCTTACCCTCCAGAAATTATTTAACAACATACTGGGAGAACCAACAGACAAGCCTATTGAGATGGATAGAGCTCACCGAGCCCTCAAGCCAAAGGGCCCTGCCTCCAAACCGCGGGACGTCATATGCCGGGTGAACTCATACCCGCTAAAGGAAGCCATTATGCGAAAAGCTCGCCCCATACGTAACCTAGTCTTCAACAATAACCCATTACAGCTCTACCCGGACCTTTCTTGGATCACCCTGCAGAAACGACGTCTCCTACAACCCTTGCTCCGCACCTTACAGGACAGACACATAGTGTACCGTTGGGGCTTCCCCTTCAGCCTCTCCGCCAGCCACCAGGGGACTTCCGCCACCTTACGCTATCCCGAAGACCTGGATGTCTTCTGCAAAACACTGGACATTCCCGTTCCCCAGCTGGCGGACTGGGACCTCGTGGCAACGCCACCCCCTCCATCTGTGGTTTGACAGAGAGTCCCCCCACCCAAGCGCCCTAGGGGCAGGGACCCTGTCCGCAACTCCCCCAGGCACAGGCCCACGTGAGACGGTCATCCTGGCCACAAGAGCTGCCCTGAGCGCTGCATGAAGCCCTCCTGTTTTTGTTTTGTTTTGGCCTTCTGTTTCTGCTTTTTTTTTCTTTTACCTCCCCCGGTTGCCCCAACCTTACTCCAACACTACATATCGGGCCTGTAACAGAATGGCCCGTGACACCCAGAGACGTTGGAAGGATGAGAGATACTCTTGTGCCAGCAGCACCAAAAACTCTTGGGTCGAAATCCACCCTGTGCCCTTTTGGGTATAGGGTGGCTAATAGTGAATCATAATTCATATTACATGAGATGGGACATTAATAATACTTCATATTGCAGGACTGAGATATCACAAGGAGTCATGATGACATGACCAGGTCAGCCAGTGAGTCATACCTTTTGTATAATAGGCTATTGAAATATCCTAAGATGTTGGCTATTCAATGTAAAGACACCCACTCTCACTGCCATTGTGTGACAAAGCTGTATAGATAACTTATTCAAGTAGATGTCTGTGTTATTATTAAAGGTTAATTGAACACTATTGAAGATGCGGGGCCGACCGGTCTACATGGTTAGCTTACCTGAATGCCTTTTAGAGTGTGATTGAAGCCCCCCATGGTGTGAAGGGGGGTGGAGATTACATTGTCCTGTGATTAACTGCATTATGTTGTACTGGATATAATCAAGCTAAGAACCAATAAAGTTATTCATACATTTTGGAAACTAAAGAACGGAGCGCAGTCTCGTTTATTCTGGGAAATGGAATGGATCATGTCTGCCTGGTTGTTGGTGTGTCGGAAAAGCTTGTCGTGGATGGATGGAAGGTTGTAAGCGGTGGTAACCGTTACAGGGCCTGTCTTGGACAAGACCCCGAAGAGGCTGCCCTTCTGTTTACGGACCCCCCCCATGGCTGATAGCCTGAGAGTTCCTTCTCCCCCAACCCCCACGGTGGAGTTTCTCCACACCACCCCCCCGCCCCCCCGACCCACATTTTTGGACTGTCAGGTCGGGAGGTCCTTAAGGAACTGTTGGGACCCGAGGGCCCTCGGGCCACTCGGGCCCCGGTTGTTGAATGATGTTGTGTTTTTCTTCTGTTTTTTTGCTCTCATCTCTCTCTTTCTTTTCAGATACTTCTCTCTCCCCTTCCACACAGGCAGAACTCAACGGCACGCCTCGGTGGCTGTCGGCTCGGTGGCCCCTCCGCTCGCCCTCCCAGAACCGGACGCAGCGCGCCTGACTCCAGCTAAGTATAACCCATGGTCACTCCACCCACAATATGGCTAAGTTACTATCTATGAACGTCCACGGGCTTAACTCCAATAGGAAACGACATCTAGCACTCAGGGAATTCAGGCAGTCAGGGGCAGAGATTATAATGGTACAGGAATCGCACTTCTCCAAGGGCGACTCCTTTACGTTCGCATCCAGATATTTCCCCTTAACATACCAGGCCTTTAGTTCGCGAAAACGAGCAGGGGTCGCAATCCTGGTTAAACGGGGCGCCCCCTTTACCTGCACACACTCCTACATTGATCCCCTGGGCCACTTTATCATCCTGAGAGGTACATGGCACTCGCGGGACATAACCCTGTGTACCCTATATGCCCCCAACGCACACCAGCACAGATTTTTGAGCCGGGTTCTCGCCCGTCTAGCCCGTTCCCCTCACGATCTATTGGTGGTGGGGGGGGACTTTAACTTACCCCACTCAGCGACCTGGGATCGTCTGGTTGTGAACCCCCGGGCCCCCCAGGCTAGGGCTCTGCGGGACTCTAAGCTTTTCCGCCAGCTAACTAGGAAGCATGCTCTATTTGACGCATGGCGGGCGCTTCACCCGGGAGATCGCCAGTTCACCTTTTACTCATCCCCTCACCACACACACTCGCGCATAGATTATTTTCTAGTCAATAATACCACGCTACGCGTTACCGACTCCGCACAGATCCTGCCCATCTCCTGGTCCGACCACGCCCCCATCACCCTGTCCCGTGACCTGAACGCCCCCACCCGCAGGCCCTATAACTGGCGTCTGAATGATTTCCTCTTGAAGCACACCCCCTCCAAAATGGAAATAGAATCTGCCCTGCAACTTTATTTCAGCGAAAACAACACGCAGGACATCTCCACCACCACATTATGGGCCGCTCATAAAGCGGTAATCAGGGGACGTTGTATAGCCATCTCCTCGGCCCTTAAGAGGAACGCCGAGTCGGCTAGGAAGCAGGCGGAAGCTCAGCTTCATGCCCTAGAAACCCGTCTACAGGCCTCACCCTCCCTGCCGCTTCTTAAGCGCATTGCCCTAGTAAGGTCGACACTCCGGGACCTCGCGCTGGGTCGAGTCGAGAAAGCCCTGGTTCGCTTACGACAGGTATACTACGACAAGGGCAACAAGGCGCAAGCCCTGTTGGCAAGGAAACTAGCTGACCGCTCGGTCGCCTCCACCCCGCACCAGGTCCAGGACAGATCGGGCAACGTTCTATCCCACCCTCAAAGTATTGCGGATGCATTCGCTGCCTTTTACACAGACTTGTACAACAGGCCGGAAATCCCACATAACCCACCCTCCCCCGACCTGTTAGATAGGATGACACAATACCTGACACGGGCGGGCATTCCCCGACTGCAACCGGACGACCTGGCCTCTCTTAACGCCCCCATCACAGATGAGGAGCTGACCCTGGCCATTAAGGCCCTACCCGCCCACAAATCCCTGGGCCCAGATGGGTTCCCATACGAATATTACAAGACCTTCCTCCCCACACTTCTCCCTCACATGACAAAGCTTTTCAACGCCTTTCTACAACAGACCCCCATCCCGCAGGATATGCAGCGATCATTTATTACCCTCATTCCTAAACCAGACAAGGACCCCTCATTATGCGCTAGCTACAGGCCGATAGCCCTATTAAACTCAGACCTCAAAATATTTACGAAGGTCCTCTCCCTCCGCTTAAATGTAGTTTTGCCCTCCCTGGTCCATAAAGACCAGGTGGGCTTCGTCCCCCTCCGTCAAGCGGGGGACAACACAAGAAAGGTAATTGACCTGATCGATGTGGCGGGTAGGGAGGGCTCGGAGTCTTGACCGCCTTGGCTGGCCCTTCATGCTCGCCACATTAAGACATATGGGGTTTGGAGGACCTTTTCTTCAGGCGGTCCGACACCTCTATACCAATCCGATATCACAGGTGAAAACTCCCTTCGCCACCTCATCCACCTTCCCCATCACCAATGGAACCCGTCAGGGGTGCCCCCTCTCCCCCCTTCTTTTCGCTCTCTGCGTCGAACCTCTAGCAGCGACGATCCGAGACAACCCGGACATTCGGGGTATCCCAGTAAGGGGGAGGGAATTTAAGATCTCCCTCTTTGCTGACGATATCATTCTGACACTAACGCGCCCCCGCATCTCCCTGCCCAACCTACATAGGGAACTGGAACGCTACGGGGCCCTCTCGGGATATAAAACCAACGCCTCCAAGTCCATGGCTATGCCGATTAACATGCCCGAGCCAGAGACCCTACACTTACAGTCCGTCTTCCCATATCACTGGGAGCGAGCCTCCCTGAAATACCTGGGGGTCCATCTGACCCCGAACTTTGCATCCCTGTACCAGGCCAATTTCCCTCCCCTCTATAGCTCGATCAGGGCGCTGATCCACAAATGGAAGTCCCATCAGATATCCCTTATGGGCCGGATAGCGGCCATTAAGATGGTGATCCTCCCAAAACTGCTGTACCTTTTCCAGACCCTCCCTGTCCCAGTCCCATGTACTCACCTACGCGCCCTGCAAGCGGACCTCCTCCGGTTTGTGTGGAACTACAGGCGCCACAGGATCCCATGCTCGGTCATGACGGCCGCGCGAACCGATCGAGGCCTGGCCTTCCCAGACCTGGTTAAATATTACCAGGCCTCACAACTCCGAGCGGTGGCATCGTGGTTTCCCCAGAAGTCCTACAATAGGTGGACGGAGGTGGAAAAGATCTGGCTGGCACCAATACACCCTAATAATCTCCTTTGGAATGCAAACGCGACAGTGGATCCCGGACGTTTACTGGGCTCCATGCAGCAGCTTCAACGCACATGGAGGAGGCTAGCCCAAGAATGTCGACTTAAGTCCGATAGTTCCCTGCTGACCTCCTTTCTCTATAACCCTAAATTACCGACGAGTCTCTCCCACCAGATGTCATGGCCCTGGGCCTCACGGAATCTCTTCCACTTTGGTCATTTAGTAGACCCCAGATCTCGCACCCTGCACTCCTTCACCGAACTCCAAGCCAAACACGACATCCCAAGACAAGCTTTTTTCAGCTACCTACAGATCCGTCACTACGCCCACACAATAGCCCCTCGGCTCCTATTCTCGAAACCAACCCCATTTGAGCGTATCATACTCGAAGGCACAGCCCGAAGGGGCCTTATATCAGATATATACCAAATCCTAAACGAATACCCCTTTCAAAACAAAGGTAAACACGCCTACATGCTCCGATGGGAGAGGGAGCTGGGGGAGGAGCTCTCGGAGGAGGAGTGGGGAGCAGTTTGGAGGCAGGCAGCCAAAAGCTCAATTTGCACCCTTTACAAGGAAAATACGTATAAAGTGCTGTTCTTTTGGTACCTGACCCTGGACGTCCTCCATAAGATTTACCCTTCCACCTCTGACCGATGCTGGCGCTGCAACCAAGCCAAGGGCACGCTGTTCCATATATATTGGACTTGCCCCACGATTGTCACGTTCTGGACCCAGACCCAAGAGCTCATGAGTCGCCTCCTGGAGGCGCCCGTACCCCTCTCCCCAAAGCTGTTCCTATTGGGCCTATCCCAACCTCACATAGCTAAACCCTACAAGAAACTTCTAAGACACATAACCACAGCTGCGAGGTGCTTGATAGCACTCCATTGGAAAAAAACAGTGCCCCCATCCTAAGAGGCCCTCTATGCTAGGGTCAAGGATGTAGAACTCATGGAAAAGATGACGGCTAGGATTCGGGACAGGTTGGAGGAACATGATCTGGTCTGGGAGAGATGGCATGTAGAGGAGGACCCACCGTGAGCCGACGACAGGTCACCGAGGTACAACACTACCCCTGCCCTTCTTGCCTGCCCCCCCCCCCCCTTTCCTCTCCTTTTTTCTTTTTTTCCCTTCTCTCTCGCCTCTTTCTTCTTTCCCTCTTATTTGATTTATGGCTATTTTACAAGTTACTGATCATACAAATAATTATGGAACCACTGTGTAAGCTCATTAAGCTGGAATTTTATACCTTCTATTTTCTCTTACACCTGATATGCTGTTATATTTTGTATTGACCTTTGCGGAAAAAATAAATAAAAAACTGCTATTTGAAAAAAAAAAAATGCCTGCAGTATTTGCATGCAGGCATTTTTGTGTTCTTGGATTCCCCTGATTCAAATATTGTGGCAGCGGTCACGGTTATCGAGTTCCTCCAGGTGTCTATGGATCTCTGGGATGTGAAAGACATTCATGTCAGATTATTTCTCTATCTGTCTAATGGCATCCGCATGGCGGGATGGGGTCTGTTGCACTACACCCATCTGAGAATCTATGGTTTGTAGGTATGCTCGGAGGTCAGTTATAGCTGCTTAGAGGGTGGATTTAACCACTTAAGACCCGTACCTTTAGGCAGGTAAAGGATCTGGCCAGTTTTTGCGATTCGGCACTGCGTCACTTTAACTGACAATTGCGCGGTCGTGCGACGTGGCTCCCAAACAAAATTGTCGTCCTTTTTTTTCCACAAATAGAGCTTTCTTTTGGTGGTATTTGATCACCTCTGCGGTTTTTATTTTTTGCTCTAAAACAAAAATAGTGCGACAATTTTGAAAAAAAAAAAACAACATTTTTTACTTTTTGCTATAATAAATATCCCCCAAAAATATATATATTTTTTCCTATATAAGGGAACACACGATCAATGACAGCGCCACAGTGAAGAATGGGGAAGGTGTGTTTACACACCTCTCCCCATTCTTCAGCTCCTGTGACCGATCGCAGGACACTGGAAGCGATCTGGTCCGCGGGTCCATGTTTGACAGTGGGGATGGTGTTATAAGACCATTAGCAACAGCAGTGTCCAGAGTGCAGGCCTGCAGTAGTCTTCACCAGCAGTTTGAGCTCTTTAACTTGTATCCAAGATATGGCATAGTGATGTGACGGTAAGCAGGGCAGCTTAAACTGGCTAGTGATATTCATTAGAGTGTTCTGATGCATTAGACACCATATTCAAATAAATGGTCTGTCTAAACATGAGACACATAACTCCCTGCACCACAAAGGTGTGAATTGGCTATGTTTTGCTTTTTTTTTTAAGCATGATGCGTACCATGGCCCGGATTCACAAAGCACTTACGCCAACGTATCTCCAGATACGTCGACATAAGTACAAATGTGCACCGTCGTATCTATGCGCCGCCCCTCAAACTAAGATACGCCTAAAAATAGGCTTCATCCCACCGACGTAACTTTCCTACGCCGGCATAGAGTGGGCGCATATTTACGCTGGACACATGTGGCGCTCCCATTGCAAATGGGTGAAATACTTGCGCCCAGCGCATAATATACACAGAGGATCCACCGCTGACGAAGATGGTAACTGTAATGAGAAAAGAGAATCTCTTCCTGTAGGCGGCGACTGCCGCGAACGATCCCGCCCCCCACCAGAACGACTGGGCGAAGGAGAGACTTTCTCCTCTTCTTCTGTATGCGCTGACTGCAGCGCTGTTGTGGCGTGATGTCGTCCGGCTCTTCGTCACGAGGGCAGGACTCTGCCTCTGCTCACGATGCTGCTGAAGCAGATGGACCCTCTGGCGGGTGGCTGCGAGTCCGCTTGTGGAGCTGGGAGCACTGAGGGGGGATCAGCTCAGATGGCACTGGGTCAGCCATTACCGCAGGAGCCGCTGGATCCACTTCTTGGGTCGATTCTGTCTCCAACTCCGCCAGGCATTTCCTCAGCCACTCTTCCTCTCCACACCCAGGAACACACTTAACCCCTTCCCTGCCCCCTAGTGTTAACCCCTTCACTGTCAATGGCATTTTTATAGTAATCCAATGCATTTGTATAGCATTGATCGCTTTAAAAATGCCAATGGCCCCAAAAATGTGTCAAAAGTGTCCAAAGTGCCCGCCATAATGTCGCAGTACTGAAAAAAATGCTGATCACCGCCATTACTAGTAAAAAAAAAAATATTAATAAAAATGCCATAAAACGACCCCCTATTTTGTAAACGCTATAACTTTTGCGCAAACCAATCAATAAACGCTTATTAAAAATAGAGAGAAAATTGCGCATACCCAATGTATACAAAAATATAAAAGCTGCGATTCAAGAATGTTATACATAAAATAGACTGGGAGAAGGTGAGGAATCGCGCTAGATGTGGGACAATGCCTGATAATACCACAATGTGTTATCAAACAAAACAAACAAAAAGTGGTATGGAATACAAAGCCTAAAAGGTATTGATAAAGTCCACAAAATAAAATCAAATGATATATATATAAAAAAGAACCTAATGAGTCAAACGTGAGCAAGAAGAGTTGAAGTCCTCTGTGTTGGTCAGTGGTTTATCTGTGGAGCCAGTGATGCTAGATTTTACAAGCGAGGTGCTGAAAACAATGTCCCATTACAGGTCACGACAATCTTGCACTTGTAGATTTCAATGTGTAGCAAAAACTCCAAAGAAAAAAAGAAAAAAACATACATAGTGTGATACCGTTGAGGATTGTACAAGCTATTCACCCGTGAAAAATTAACTAAATTATAGACACGGGGCAGTGGCAACCCTTCACCGTGGGACACAGTACACACTGACCCTTACCAGATGATATGACCCTTTTGAGGTCAAAAACAGCCTTAAGGATGATGTATAAACTTCACTTTAAATCGTCATAATGATGTTTTCCTCAGTGAAAAAAACAAAGAAGACTTTTCATAGTATAGACTGTATGGAAATAGGTCATAGTCACCCGTGGAGAAAAACAACACAAACTGTGAGGAAGGGAAGTGCTGGTACCACCACCAAATAAGCACACTGACCCTTACCAGACAATAGGATACACTCTAGGATCAATATAGGCAGCAACGGGGTGAATACACTGTTCTTCAACACGTCAGAAACCAATTGTCAATACGTCACAGCATGGAAGCAAAAAAAACTAAAATAGTGTAAATCCGTAAAAAAGTTTATTCTAAAAAGCCAAAAGAATGCACTTACAAACAAATGCAGGTTCGAGGCGTGTAATAAAAGATGCCGGCCGGCTTGTGGAACGCGTACGTCCCCTCGTGTAGTTGCGATGACGTGGGAACGTCTCCTCCCAACGTTTCGTCTTCACAAAAGACTTGGTCACGGGATAAGGACGACGCACCACGTCATCGCATAAGAGCCCTCAGCGGGCGGAGTCAGTTTCACATAGACGTGGCCCCGCCATTTTGGAAAAGGGACAAAGTAAGGGAAAGACCGTTTGAACAGGTATTCCCTATCCAAAGGAGAAATCAAAACAGTTGTATATATAGCTAAAAATGGAAACAAAAAAGGCTAATTTCATATAAGTAGCCGCTGTCTATCATATAATAGTGCGGAGGCAAAAGCAGATAGTGAAAAAGCTCGCAATCACAGGCACTTGTTTAAAATAGCACTGGAGCTTAGCGCAATATTAAAGAAAACGGAAACTATGGAGACGTCACCAAAAGGGGCTATGTTACCATGTGGAACCGACTCAACGCCGCTTATATAGTGTATACCTGACAAACAATGCTGGACACTTCAGCATTATGATTTAAACAAATGGGTATATATTATGGCCCAAGATATATGTCACATGACGACTGGAACATGGGTGTTCTCATCAATAATATCTAGAGACCATGTTGCCTGATGTGGCCACAATGTGTCGCTTAAAGGCAACAATGGGGCACATCTGGGTAATAATCAAACATGAATTATAACAAATAACAAAAATTCAATTACAATCAATGAAAATTAGTATATAATAAATACACCCCATACACCCTTATAGGCCCTGCAGATAAAGAGCTGCATGAGGGGTGGTTAACATAACATTCTACATAGTGCAGGCCAAGGATGGTATAGTGGAGTGAAAAAATACATACCAAGCTATGGCAAAGGGACACAGCACGTTGTTGGCTATCCAACATGGTACCTCAAGAGTTGTCTATGAAGCAATTGACATCCACCTCTATGTTGAGGCCATGTGGTTCAAAACATCTAAGAGTATGGATCCATGTCATTTCACAGCGGGAAATACTCCTAACGAGATCACTTCCTCTCCAATGGGCTTGGTATTTGTCAATCCCCACAAAAATAGTGCCACTTGGGTCCTTATTGTGTGTGTTTAGAAAATGCTTAGAGACCGAATGGTCAGGGAACCCACTGCATATATTAGTCAAGTGTTCGTTTAAGCGTATGTGAAGTGGACGTTTAGTCCTGCCCACATATTGTAGCCCACACGGGCACTGGATCATGTAGATGACTCCCACTGTAGAGCACGTTATAAAGGATTTGATCTGGTGAACCTTAGTAGAGTATCTAGAACAAAAATTAGTGGTTCTCCTAGGGGTATGGTTACTAACCATACACACCCTACAGCGTCCACATTTAAAAAAACCTTTTAGGCCCGAAGAAAACATAGATAGGATTTTGGGTGGATCCAATACATTGGGGGCCAATTTGTTCCTCAACGATGTGGCACCCCTAAACACTACCTGGGGCTTGTCAGGCAAGATGTCATTCAAAATTCTATCGTTCTTAAGCACATGCCAATGTTTATTCAATATGTGCTTTATAGTGGCATGTTGGCATGAGTAATCGGTCACAAAGGGGTATCTATATTTGTCCACCTTGGCAGGCATAGATTTACTTTTCAGTACGGCCTCTCTACTGGTGTTGGTTACTGATATCAGAGCCTCAGTCAAGAAAGAGGGACTATAACCCTTTTCCAAAAATTGTTTGTTCAAGGTTTCAGCCTGTTGTGAAAACATCTCCTGATCATTGCAATTTCTCCTCAACCGGAGAAATTGACCCTTGGGGACGGCCTTCAGCCAACTAGCATGATGACAACTGTCATGGGGGATAAATGAGTTTCTGTCCGTAGTTTTAAAATAAGTGGACGTAGACAACTCGTCTCCCTCTCTCGTGATGACTAAGTCCAAAAAGTTAATAGTTTTCATGCTTGCCTCATACTTGAGAGTAATCCCGATATCATTGGTATTGAGGAAACGCATGAACTGGGTAAGGTCATTCTCACTGCCCTCCCATAGGAGGAGGATGTCATCGATGTACCTAGCCCACAGGAGCACCTGGGGTCTAGAAGGCACATCGACCACATCCTCCTCCCACTTGGCCATAAATAAATTGGCCAAGCTAGGGGCATACTTGGCCCCCATCGCAACACCCCTATCTTGGCGATAGAACTGTCCATCATGCCAAAAGAAATTGTGGGATGCCGCATAGTGGAGTAATTCCATAATAAAAGCGATTTGCCCATCAATGAGGCCCGAATCCCTCTTTAAAAAGTGTGAGACTGCCTCTAAACCCACCTCATGGGGGATTATAGTGTATAATGATGTGACGTCAGCAGTCACAAGCCAAACATTCGGAGGAAGTGTCAAACCAGCCAATAGACCAATAATGTGGCTAGTATCTTTAACAAACGAAGGCATGGCCTTCACCAAAGGCTGGAGGTAAAAATCGATATATTTGCCCACCCGGGACGTCACAGAGTCGATGCCACTGACTATGGGACGACCCGGGGGGCAAATTGGATCCTTATGCACCTTAGGCAGGTAATACATAATTGGCACACGGGGCGCCTTGGGAACCAAAAAGGATTTCTCCTTAAGGTTAAGTATATTTGACCGGTATCCCCTGTTTACAATCTCAACCAAGGATCTCCTATACTTCTCTCCCGGATTGAGAGGGAGAGGGGTATATGTGTCCCTGTCACTTAAGATATTAGACATCTCCTGTAGGTAGTCTTGTTTATTTAAGACTACAATACCCCCCCCCCTTATCAGCGGGGCGGATCACGAGGTTCTTGTTATCACAAAGAGTTTTAATGCCCATTTCTATATCCAATTTACACCGAACTTTTTTGAATCGTAAGTTGTCCAAATCCCTAAGAGACAAATCTCTAAAAACCTTCAAGGCAGCCGGTAGTTGTCCCGGTGGATTATACGTAGAGGCGTTTGCCAGACCAGAATGGACATAGTTATGGACAGAAGTTTTGGATGGACTAAAGGGATTAGACGATATGTATCGTTGAATATTCAATTTTCGAACATACCTATGGATGTCCATGTACGTTTTAAATTTACTCATATTCTTTGGAGGGGCATATTTCAACCCTTTGTCCAATACAAGGAGTTCAGGTTCTGTTAGATTATGGGAACTTAAATTAAAGATCCCAGAATTTGTTACGTTTTTGGTCTTTTGGGGCTTAGCATTCCTCCCCCCTCTGACCCCTCTTTTAACTCTGCCAGTCTTTTTATTCCTTGCCCGGCTCGGGGAAAACCCCAATTGGGCTGGACAAAGTTCATAGATTGATTGCCATAACCAAGTTCATATGGTATAGATGGCATAGTGTGCTGGGTATTGGAAAACAAATTTTCAGTGCCCATGCTATCAATATCCCCTAGTGGTAAAAAACTGTTTTGGGTCAAGACATTGTATTCTGGTTCGAAATTACCTGTATAATGTACCACATCATTATTTCTAAATGTCTGTAAAGTATTGGAGTTAGGCCCCTGATTATATACATTGCCTCTCATAGGGCCCTGTGTATTAATCTGGCCATTATCATAACCCGGCGGAAAAAAAGGGTGGGGGGGGGGCCCGCCATAGTTTCCACGGCCCCGAGGGGGGGGTGGAGCTGATCCCCCTGTAGCACCCTGTCCTCAAAGTTGGGGCCGGTAGCCTGGGGGTGGGCCAAATTGGTTGCGTTGTGCTCCCGTCCCTCCCAGATGGTAGGGTTGTGGAGCAGAGTTTTTTTGCAAAGAACCCTTTTTATGTTTAAAATGGCTTTTGGGTGTGCCACCTGACCCCACACGGTTATGATTATTTCTAATCCCCGGTGCTGGAGGCATATTGACAACCCCATTGGCCATTTGCGAATTGGCTGGAGTAACTTCCGTCTCAGAAGGGTTTGAGTTATTAGTGTCTGTCACCAATTTCTTTTGCCACTCAAACACGATCTTAGAATGATAGTCTCCAAAGTCTCTATTGAACTTTTTCTTCTTTTTTATCTTTTGTTCTCTCTCCTCTTTTTCTAGTATCTTGAGAAGATTTCTTGATCTATCAGCATAGTCCGTACTAGACATAAAGGGAGAGAGCTTTTCTTTAATGAGTTTAACTTCATCGTCCAACTTTTTAAGTTTGGTGGCTTTGCGGTCACTTAAAAACCTCAAAAGATTAAGCCCCATGTCGTTAAAGTGTTTGTACCACCCCTCCAAATCGGTATCACCTTTTTGGGGGGCAACTTCCCATCTTAGGCTCCGGGGAACCATCTGGTGTTTAAGGTATGTTTCTAGAAAAACCACATCCCACTGGGTATGTAGTTCAGAAATGGTGAGGTTTTTAAGTCTCATGAATAAACCTCCTATATCGCTTTTACCATCTTTGAAAGTTTCAAACACTCCCTCGGGGTTGACAACACGTGTAGCCCTAAACTCAAAAATATCCATAACCAAGGAAAAATTGATTTTAACAGAGAAAACCGTACTCTATAACCGAGTACAAAAGGGGTAGCTGCAATATATTGTATAAGAACAGAATATGAAAAATAGAGAGAAAATTGCGCATACCCAATGTATACAAAAATATAAAAGCTGCGATTCAAGAATGTTATACAACATAAAATAGACTGGGAGAAGGTGAGGAATCGCGCTAGATGTGGGACAATGCCTGATAATACCACAATGTGTTATCAAACAAAACAAACAAAAAGTGGTATGGAATACAAAGCCTAAAAGGTATTGATAAAGTCCACAAAATAAAATCAAATGATATATATATAAAAAAGAACCTAATGAGTCAAACGTGAGCAAGAAGAGTTGAAGTCCTCTGTGTTGGTCAGTGGTTCATCTGTGGAGCCAGTGATGCTAGATTTTACAAGCGAGGTGCTGAAAACAATGTCCCATTACAGGTCACGACAATCTTGCACTTGTAGATTTCAATGTGTAGCAAAAACTCCAAAGAAAAAAAGAAAAAAACATATATAGTGTGATACCGTTGAGGATTGTACAAGCTATTCACCCGTGAAAAATTAACTAAATTATAGACACGGGGCAGTGGCAACCCTTCACCGTGGGACACAGTACACACTGACCCTTACCAGATGATATGACCCTTTTGAGGTCAAAAACAGCCTTAAGGATGATGTATAAACTTCACTTTAAATCGTCATAATGATGTTTTCCTCAGTGAAAAAAACAAAGAAGACTTTTCATAGTATAGACTGTATGGAAATAGGTCATAGTCACCCGTGGAGAAAAACAACACAAACTGTGAGGAAGGGAAGTGCTGGTACCACCACCAAATAAGCACACTGACCCTTACCAGACAATAGGATCCACTCTAGGATCAATATAGGCAGCAACGGGGTGAATACACTGTTCTTCAACACGTCAGAAACCAATTGTCAATACGTCACAGCATGGAAGCAAAAAAAACTAAAATAGTGTAAATCCGTAAAAAAGTTTATTCTAAAAAGCCAAAAGAATGCACTTACAAACAAATGCAGGTTCGAGGCGTGTAATAAAAGATGCCGGCCGGCTTGTGGAACGCGTACGTCCCCTCGTGTAGTTGCGATGACGTGGGAACGTCTCCTCCCAACGTTTCGTCTTCACAAAAGACTTGGTCACGGGATAAGGACGACGCACCACGTCATCGCATAAGAGCCCTCAGCGGGCGGAGTCAGTTTCACATAGACGTGGCCCCGCCATTTTGGAAAAGGGACAAAGTAAGGGAAAGACCGTTTGAACAGGTATTCCCTATCCAAAGGAGAAATCAAAACAGTTGTATATATAGCTAAAAATGGAAACAAAAAACGCTAATTTCATATAAGTAGCCGCTGTCTATCATATAATAGTGCGGAGGCAAAAGCAGATAGTGAAAAAGCTCGCAATCACAGGCACTTGTTTAAAATTGTTCTTTTGTGAAGACGAAACGTTGGGAGGAGACGTTCCCACGTCATCGCAACTACACGAGGGGACGTACGCGTTCCACAAGCCGGCCGGCATCTTTTATTACACGCCTCGAACCTGCATTTGTTTGTAAGTGCATTCTTTTGGCTTTTTAGAATAAACTTTTTTACGGATTTACACTATTTTAGTTTTTTTTGCTTCCATGCTGTGACGTATTGACAATTGGTTTCTGACGTGTTGAAGAACAGTGTATTCACCCCGTTGCTGCCTATATTGATCCTAGAGTGGATCCTATTGTCTGGTAAGGGTCAGTGTGCTTATTTGGTGGTGGTACCAGCACTTCCCTTCCTCACAGTTTGTGTTGTTTTTCTCCACGGGTGACTATGACCTATTTCCATACAGTCTATACTATGAAAAGTCTTCTTTGTTTTTTTCACTGAGGAAAACATCATTATGACGATTTAAAGTGAAGTTTATACATCATCCTTAAGGCTGTTTTTGACCTCAAAAGGGTCATATCATCTGGTAAGGGTCAGTGTGTACTGTGTCCCACGGTGAAGGGTTGCCACTGCCCCGTGTCTATAATTTAGTTAATTTTTCACGGGTGAATAGCTTGTACAATCCTCAACGGTATCACACTATGTATGTTTTTTTCTTTTTTTCTTTGGAGTTTTTGCTACACATTGAAATCTACAAGTGCAAGATTGTCGTGACCTGTAATGGGACATTGTTTTCAGCACCTCGCTTGTAAAATCTAGCATCACTGGCTCCACAGATGAACCACTGACCAACACAGAGGACTTCAACTCTTCTTGCTCACGTTTGACTCATTAGGTTCTTTTTTATATATATATCATTTGATTTTATTTTGTGGACTTTATCAATACCTTTTAGGCTTTGTATTCCATACCACCTTTTGTTTGTTTTGTTTGATAACACATTGTGGTATTATCAGGCATTGTCCCACATCTAGCGCGATTCCTCACCTTCTCCCAGTCTATTTTATGTTGTATAACATTCTTGAATCGCAGCTTTTATATTTTTGTATACATTGGGTATGCGCAATTTTCTCTCTATTTTTCATATTCTGTTCTTATACAATATATTGCAGCTACCCCTTTTGTACTCGGTTATAGAGTACGGTTTTCTCTGTTAAAATCAATTTTTCCTTGGTTATGGATATTTTTGAGTTTAGGGCTACACGTGTTGTCAACCCCGAGGGAGTGTTTGAAACTTTCAAAGATGGTGAAAGCGATATAGGAGGTTTATTCATGAGACTTAAAAACCTCACCATTTCTGAACTACATACCCAGTGGGATGTGGTTTTTCTAGAAACATACCTTAAACACCAGATGGTTCCCCGGAGCCTAAGATGGGAAGTTGCCCCCCAAAAAGGTGATACCGATTTGGAGGGGTGGTACAAACACTTTAACGACATGGGGCTTAATCTTTTGAGGTTTTTAAGTGACCGCAAAGCCACCAAACTTAAAAAGTTGGACGATGAAGTTAAACTCATTAAAGAAAAGCTCTCTCCCTTTATGTCTAGTACGGACTATGCTGATAGATCAAGAAATCTTCTCAAGATACTAGAAAAAGAGGAGAGAGAACAAAAGATAAAAAAGAAGAAAAAGTTCAATAGAGACTTTGGAGACTATCATTCTAAGATCGTGTTTGAGTGGCAAAAGAAATTGGTGACAGACACTAATAACTCAAACCCTTCTGAGATGGAAGTTACTCCAGCCAATTCGCAAATGGCCAATGGGGTTGTCAATATGCCTCCAGCACCGGGGATTAGAAATAATCATAACCGTGTGGGGTCAGGTGGCACACCCAAAAGCCATTTTAAACATAAAAAGGGTTCTTTGCAAAAAAACTCTGCTCCACAACCCTACCATCTGGGAGGGACGGGAGCACAACGCAACCAATTTGGCCCACCCCCAGGCTACCGGCCCCAACTTTGGGGACAGGGTGCTACAGGGGGATCAGCTCCACCCCCCCCTCGGGGCCGTGGAAACTATGGCGGGCCCCCCCCCCCACCCTTTTTTTCCGCCGGGTTATGATAATGGCCAGATTAATACACAGGGCCCTATGAGAGGCAATGTATATAATCAGGGGCCTAACTCCAATACTTTACAGACATTTAGAAATAATGATGTGGTACATTATACAGGTAATTTCGAACCAGAATACAATGTCTTGACCCAAAACAGTTTTTTACCACTAGGGGATATTGATAGCATGGGCACTGAAAGTTTGTTTTCCAATACCCAGCACACTATGCCATCTATACCATATGAACTTGGTTATGGCAATCAATCTATGAACTTTGTCCAGCCCAATTGGGGTTTTCCCCGAGCCGGGCAAGGAATAAAAAGACTGGCAGAGTTAAAAGAGGGGTCAGAGGGGGGAGGAATGCTAAGCCCCAAAAGACCAAAAACGTAACAAATTCTGGGATCTTTAATTTAAGTTCCCATAATCTAACAGAACCTGAACTCCTTGTATTGGACAAAGGGTTGAAATATGCCCCTCCAAAGAATATGAGTAAATTTAAAACGTACATGGACATCCATAGGTATGTCCGAAAATTGTATATTCAACGATACATATCGTCTAATCCCTTTAGTCCATCCAAAACTTCTGTCCATAACTATGTCCATTCTGGTCTGGCAAACGCCTCTACGTATAATCCACCGGGACAACTACCGGCTGCCTTGAAGGTTTTTAGAGATTTGTCTCTTAGGGATTTGGACAACTTACGATTCAAAAAAGTTCGGTGTAAATTGGATATAGAAATGGGCATTAAAACTCTTTGTGATAACAAGAACCTCGTGATCCGCCCCGCTGATAAGGGGGGGGTAGTGTAGTCTTAAATAAACAAGACTACCTACAGGAGATGTCTAATATCTTAAGTGACAGGGACACATATACCCCTCTCCCTCTCAATCCGGGAGAGAAGTATAGGAGATCCTTGGTTGAGATTGTAAACAGGGGATACCGGTCAAATATACTTAACCTTAAGGAGAAATCCTTTTTGGTTCCCAAGGCGCCCCGTGTGCCAATTATGTATTACCTGCCTAAGGTGCATAAGGATCCAATTTGCCCCCCGGGTCGTCCCATAGTCAGTGGCATCGACTCTGTGACGTCCCGGGTGGGCAAATATATCGATTTTTACCTCCAGCCTTTGGTGAAGGCCATGCCTTCGTTTGTTAAAGATACTAGCCACATTATTGGTCTATTGGCTGGTTTGACACTTCCTCCGAATGTTTGGCTTGTGACTGCTGACGTCACATCATTATACACTATAATCCCCCATGAGGTGGGTTTAGAGGCAGTCTCACACTTTTTAAAGAGGGATTCGGGCCTCATTGATGGGCAAATCGCTTTTATTATGGAATTACTCCACTATGCGGCATCCCACAATTTCTTTTGGCATGATGGACAGTTCTATCGCCAAGATAGGGGTGTTGCGATGGGGGCCAAGTATGCCCCTAGCTTGGCCAATTTATTTATGGCCAAGTGGGAGGAGGATGTGGTCGATGTGCCTTCTAGACCCCAGGTGCTCCTGTGGGCTAGGTACATCGATGACATCCTCCTCCTATGGGAGGGCAGTGAGAATGACCTTACCCAGTTCATGCGTTTCCTCAATACCAATGATATCGGGATTACTCTCAAGTATGAGGCAAGCATGAAAACTATTAACTTTTTGGACTTAGTCATCACGAGAGAGGGAGACGAGTTGTCTACGTCCACTTATTTTAAAACTACGGACAGAAACTCATTTATCCCCCATGACAGTTGTCATCATGCTAGTTGGCTGAAGGCCGTCCCCAAGGGTCAATTTCTCCGGTTGAGGAGAAATTGCAATGATCAGGAGATGTTTTCACAACAGGCTGAAACCTTGAACAAACAATTTTTGGAAAAGGGTTATAGTCCCTCTTTCTTGACTGAGGCTCTGATATCAGTAACCAACACCAGTAGAGAGGCCGTACTGAAAAGTAAATCTATGCCTGCCAAGGTGGACAAATATAGATACCCCTTTGTGACCGATTACTCATGCCAACATGCCACTATAAAGCACATATTGAATAAACATTGGCATGTGCTTAAGAACGATAGAATTTTGAATGACATCTTGCCTGACAAGCCCCAGGTAGTGTTTAGGGGTGCCACATCGTTGAGGAACAAATTGGCCCCCAATGTATTGGATCCACCCAAAATCCTATCTATGTTTTCTTCGGGCCTAAAAGGTTTTTTTAAATGTGGACGCTGTAGGGTGTGTATGGTTAGTAACCATACCCCTAGGAGAACCACTAATTTTTGTTCTAGATACTCTACTAAGGTTCACCAGATCAAATCCTTTATAACGTGCTCTACAGTGGGAGTCATCTACATGATCCAGTGCCCGTGTGGGCTACAATATGTGGGCAGGACTAAACGTCCACTTCACATACGCTTAAACGAACACTTGACTAATATATGCAGTGGGTTCCCTGACCATTCGGTCTCTAAGCATTTTCTAAACACACACAATAAGGACCCAAGTGGCACTATTTTTGTGGGGATTGACAAATACCAAGCCCATTGGAGAGGAAGTGATCTCGTTAGGAGTATTTCCCGCTGTGAAATGACATGGATCCATACTCTTAGATGTTTTGAACCACATGGCCTCAACATAGAGGTGGATGTCAATTGCTTCATAGACAACTCTTGAGGTACCATGTTGGATAGCCAACAACGTGCTGTGTCCCTTTGCCATAGCTTGGTATGTATTTTTTCACTCCACTATACCATCCTTGGCCTGCACTATGTAGGATGTTATGTTAACCACCCCTCATGCAGCTCTTTACCTGCAGGGCCTATAAGGGTGTATGGGGTGTATTTATTATATACTAATTTTCATTGATTGTAATTGAATTTTTGTTATTTGTTATAATTCATGTTTGATTATTACCCAGATGTGCCCCATTGTTGCCTTTAAGCGACACATTGTGGCCACATCAGGCAACATGGTCTCTAGATATTATTGATGAGAACACCCATGTTCCAGTCGTCATGTGACATATATCTTGGGCCATAATATATACCCATTTGTTTAAATCATAATGCTGAAGTGTCCAGCATTGTTTGTCAGGTATACACTATATAAGCGGCGTTGAGTCGGTTCCACATGGTAACATAGCCCCTTTTGGTGACGTCTCCATAGTTTCCGTTTTCTTTAATATTGCGCTAAGCTCCAGTGCTATTTTAAACAAGTGCCTGTGATTGCGAGCTTTTTCACTATCTGCTTTTGCCTCTGCACTATTATATGATAGACAGCGGCTACTTATATGAAATTAGCGTTTTTTGTTTCCATTTTTAGCTATATATACAACTGTTTTGATTTCTCCTTTGGATAGGGAATACCTGTTCAAACGGTCTTTCCCTTACTTTGTCCCTTTTCCAAAATGGCGGGGCCACGTCTATGTGAAACTGACTCTGCCCGCTGAGGGCTCTTATGCGATGACGTGGTGCGTCGTCCTTATCCCGTGACCAAGTCTTTTGTGAAGACGAAACGTTGGGAGGAGACGTTCCCACGTCATCGCAACTACACGAGGGGACGTACGCGTTCCACAAGCCGGCCGGCATCTTTTATTACACGCCTCGAACCTGCATTTGTTTGTAAGTGCATTCTTTTGGCTTTTTAGAATAAACTTTTTTACGGATTTACACTATTTTAGTTTTTTTTTGCTTCCATGCTGTGACGTATTGACAATTGGTTTCTGACGTGTTGAAGAACAGTGTATTCACCCCGTTGCTGCCTATATTGATCCTAGAGTGGATCCTATTGTCTGGTAAGGGTCAGTGTGCTTATTTGGTGGTGGTACCAGCACTTCCCTTCCTCACAGTTTGTGTTGTTTTTCTCCACGGGTGACTATGACCTATTTCCATACAGTCTATACTATGAAAAGTCTTCTTTGTTTTTTTCACTGAGGAAAACATCATTATGACGATTTAAAGTGAAGTTTATACATCATCCTTAAGGCTGTTTTTGACCTCAAAAGGGTCATATCATCTGGTAAGGGTCAGTGTGTACTGTGTCCCACGGTGAAGGGTTGCCACTGCCCCGTGTCTATAATTTAGTTAATTTTTCACGGGTGAATAGCTTGTACAATCCTCAACGGTATCACACTATGTATGTTTTTTTCTTTTTTTCTTTGGAGTTTTTGCTACACATTGAAATCTACAAGTGCAAGATTGTCGTGACCTGTAATGGGACATTGTTTTCAGCACCTCGCTTGTAAAATCTAGCATCACTGGCTCCACAGATGAACCACTGACCAACACAGAGGACTTCAACTCTTCTTGCTCACGTTTGACTCATTAGGTTCTTTTTTATATATATATCATTTGATTTTATTTTGTGGACTTTATCAATACCTTTTAGGCTTTGTATTCCATACCAATAAACGCTTATTGCGATTTTTTAACGAAAAATATGTAGAAGAATACGTATCGGCCTAAACTGAGGAAAAAAATGTTTTTTTATATATTTTTGGGGGATAATTATTATAGCAGAAAGTAAAAAATATTGAATTTTTTTCAAAATTGTCGCTCTATTTTTGTTTATAGCGCAAAAAATAAAAACCGCGGAGATGATCAAATACCACCAAAAGAAAGCTCTATTTGTGGGAAAAAAAGGACGCCAATTTTGTTTGGGAGCCACCTTGCACGACCGCGCAATTGTCAGTTAAAGCGACGCAGTGCCTGGTCATTTGACAGCAATATGGTCCGGGGCTAAAGTGGTTAACAGATGAAGATCTGGGATTGTGGCAAACAAATCATCAGTTGTTTTGCAGGTATAGGTGGTTCCTTTGTAGATAAAGCGAATGGCAAAGAAAAAACTCCAGCGATATGAGATACAATGATATTGGAGCACTTGTATGTGTAGTTTCATCGCTTTTTGTTTTAATGAGCCTTTGTTGAGAGAGGTCTTAATAGATTTGGTACCAATGACCCTGAAATTTTAAGGAATCTTTGTTACGCACAGCTTCTAATAACTGTTCTTTTGTGCAGAAGTAGTGACATTTAATAATGATGTCTTTGGGGGGGCCATCTTCTTTACGGGGGTTAGAGATCTATGTATTCTGTCCATTTCGAATCATTCTAAGGGGATAGAAGGAGCTCTTGGAAAAGTGTTGTGGCAGTTGATTGAAGAATTCCACAAGAAGGAATTCCACAAATATGGAGGTTAGATCTGTTTATATTTTTTAAATCCTCATGGCAGGGTTTCGAGGGAAGAATATGCCTCTCTGAGGTATTCTAATTCCTCAGCATGGTTTGAGGTTGTGACATTGAATTCAACAACTCTTTGTTCCAAGATGGAGGTGCATCGGTCTACCTCACGGACCTCTCTTGTCAATTTATCAGTAATGGCATCAGAGGTGTTCTGAAGGGCTTTATGGAGGACCCTTTATAATTGACTAAGTAAGTCAGAGTTGGGTGGTGTGTTTTGTAGAGAGTTGGGGATTATCCCCAAATCATATTCTGACTCACTGTGCTGTGTGGAAGCTTGAGACCGCAGCTGTTTCTGTGAATGAGTCAGTATGGAGTGAGAAGATGGCGATTTTGCCATTTTAGAAGAGGATCTGGTCAGCGCTTCTTGGGGCTTTCCTGCTTTTAGCTTAGCTTTCCCATACCAAAATGTGCCTGGGAGTAATAGTAAGATGCTGGTTACTGAGTAGGTTCTGCATAAGGATGAGACTCGAGTAATTAGTCTGCTGGGTTCCGGTCGGAGCGGAGCGCTAGGCAGACATGTCCGTCTAAGACGACTTTGCGCATGCACCTCTCTGCTTTTTTCCCCTTATGTTATACTAAGCTGACCTGTGAACTGGATTTGTACAGAGCAGCCCCGGTCCTCCTCTTCTCGAGTTCCTCTTCTGTGCTCCTGACTCCTACCTTCTGTCACGTGCCCCCACAGGAAGCAGCTTGCTATGGTGGCAAACAAGCTGATTCACAGCTCCCTGTGTCCAGACATGGAGCAGCGAACGGTCGAACATACGATGTTTAAGTCGAACATGGGTTCGACTCCAACACGAAGCTCATCCATAATCCCCACTAATGAATTAAATGTATTGTACCAGGCCATAGTTTGCATATTAGTTCTGGAGGGACTCCTTTGGAGTTTTCTCCATGGATGCGCAATCCATCTGGAAAAGCGGTCTCTGCCCTCAATTGATGGATTTGTCCTAGCCATCTAAGCCCCTTGACTAACTTGATCCACACCACTGCGATTGTCTTTAATGGACATTGATTCTGATGCTGTTAGGTCTGATGAGCCTATTGTTCGCTCCTTGAAGAAGGGCCAATTCTATGTCTCTATTCAACCTTGAACCCATTACCAATGCTTGTGGTACTTCAAACACTTTAGTTTGGATATGCCAGAAGGATGATGTTCTAACCCAGATGCAAAGATGCAGACCTCTGTATAGTGCTACGAAAGAGACTAGAGACATTTTGCCTGATAATTTCAGAAACAAGGTAGTTTATGGTTTGACACTTTGATATGTTTCTTAAGGGTGTGCAGCAGTCTATTTTCTTTTTTGTCTTTTATTGTTGTGCTACACTTTGATATGTGAGATTCTTCTAGACCTATTATCCATACAAAATACTTCTTCCATGTTACTGGTCATATTGAGGATGTTTTATCTCTCTGAATAGAGAGAGGGGGACAATGTGTCCAACACTATTTGGAAGACCCCAGGGGGGAAAGAACAATCTGCCCAGGTCTTTTGGAATTGGTTTGCCAAGATATGCAACAGTTACTAAATCCCAGAGAGTGAGGACACAACCTGAGCCCCATCTATCCTTTAATGCCTTCTCTAGGCTAACTTATATAAAATTCAATCCTTACAGCAGGGAACAGAGGATTCCATCCTTTAAATTCTGTAGGGATGTACTAAATAAAAACATGCAACAACTAACTATGAGTATCTATCCTTTACTGTAACTTGTAATACCTATATATAAGCTATTGCATCTGTATTAACATGCATGAGTCCCGTATTTGCTAATGTATATCAGGCCGAAGTGTGCTCTAGGCCTGAGGCTAAGCGTTAGTTAATGAGACAGACACTTTTGAAATCAAACAGTTATATTTATTCTAACAAAAAGTGTCCGTTGTATAGTAAACAAAGCTGTAGCATAGAATTCCTATTGCACAATATACAACGCTAACAAATATCTGTGGCCTAATACAATACTGGCACATAAGATACAGGCATACTTAAAGCTTTCAGTCTTTCCTGGCTGGCTCAAGGTGGGGTAAGAGAGAGCTTAGGCCTTGGCCTTGACCACATGGCTAAGCCCAAAATACTGGCCAGGCTTCCATGCGGCCTAGTCCATGTGGTCTCAGCAAGGCCTTCAGAGCAGGCTCACTCCAGCATGCTCCCAAGGGAATAGAGAGATTTTTCCCTCTGAAATTTAGTTTTGTTCATTCATTAATCATTCGCAACACCTCCCATTTTGCCTGCCCATCTGATGTTCAACCAATCATTGCACTTTCATGACTCACATCCTTGTTCGTGGCTGTCATGCCATATCTAGCCTCTGGGGGGCGATTTTGTCCATATAATCTCCGACAAATGACTAATCCTTTCATCATTGCACCTATGTTGATGGTCGCACCTCTCTATTGTCTGGCAAGGGACTAATGAAAGACTTCTCTTAGACTCTCCGGAGTCGGGTGTATCAGCTTACATTCCTGCAGGGGGCTTATCTGACCGTTGGGACTGTAAACAGACTATGTTCAAAACTAGCTATTATTTCCTTGCAACAGCACCCTAACCTCCAGAGGATTTCAAACACTAAAAGGTGAGCTCTCCAGGTAAGCCTTCACTTCTTGGTCTCCAGCATTTAAATATAACTTGTCTTAATTTGAAAGATACAATTGGCCATGCTGTATGAGGTGTTGGATATCAGGAAGGAGAATAGGAGGTTCTCGGATCTGAAAGTGTACCTGCAGATATCATGGCCTGCAGGCCACTGGGCATTTATTGTCATCACCACTGAACAACTGTGGATCCTGATAGGATCCTGGATACTATTAGGTTTGTTCAATATACATATTGGCTAATCTGCAGACCCAGCTGGATGTCAGTAGTTTCACTGCTTCCCCCTCTGGGAATCCACCAAGGTTACCGTTAGATCAATATCCTGATCACCTTATTTGTTGCCGATCCCTTGAATGGCTTGTTGGATTGGAGACCATCCCTTGATGTCTAGTGAGGTATAGTGACAGATATGTGTAGTATAGTGGCAGATATGGGTGATATAGTGGTATATGTGGGTAGTAGAGGGTGATATAGTGGCAAATATGGGTAGTATTGGGTTATATAGTGGCAAATGTGGGTAGTATATTGAGGTATAGTGGATGGTTTGAGTAGTATAGGGAGATATAATGGTAGATGTGGGTAGTATAGGGTGATATAGAGGCAGATCTGGGTAGAATAGGGTGATAAAAGGTGAGAGGTATAAGCTGGGTTCACACTATTGCGAGTTGGTTGCAGGTATCCCCTCTTTCAATTTGCATATTAGATAATTTTATGAACCCAGATATAGTGGCAGAAGTGGGTAGTATATGGAGGTATAGTGGATGGTTTGGGTAGTATAGCAAGGTATAGTGGCAGATGTGGGTAGTATAGGAAGGTGTAGTGGATGGTTTGGGTAGTATAGCAAGGTATAGTGGCAGATGTGTGTAGTATAGGGAGGTATAGTGGCAGATGGGGGTAGTACAGCAAGGTATAGTGGCAGATGTGGGTAGTATAGCGAGGTATAGTGACAGATGTGGGTAGTATAGGAAGGTGTAGTGGATGGTTTGGGTAGTATAGCAAGGTATAGTGGCAGATGTGGGTAGTATAGGGAGGTATAGTGGCAGATGGGGGTAGTACAGCAAGGTATAGTGGCAGATGTGGGTAGTATAGCGAGGTATAGTGACAGATGTGGGTAGTATAGCAATGTATAGTGGCTGGTTTGGGTAGTATAGGGAGGTATAGTGGCAGATTTCCATAGTATAGTGGTGAAATAGTTGTCAGGTTAGTTCTGTATGCAGTGACAATGTGCTCATGCTCAGTCAGTTCCAGCATTCCCGGATACGAACACTCCTGGGGCTCCTGTGGTCTCTCCTCCTCAGCCTGAGTGAATGAGCCTGTGGAAAGAGTGGAGGAGGCAGTCGAACCCCTGGCACCAACCACCAACTTCGGCTGCCTCAAGAAATTTTGAAGATCCTAGAAGGACATCCTAACATGTTTAAATAACAAGAGTGGAGGGATAACGGGGGAATGTTGGGACTTTGTGTGAAGCACACCACCAGAACCAAATGAATCAATTAGTAGGTAATATGATGCTGAAGTCACGCGGCATGACGCAATGCATAGGGCGAGGCCGGATATACCATAGGGACCGGAAGTGACGTTGGAGGCGTCTACAACACTCGGTTTGCACTTTATGCCTTTGTTATACTGCTTTTAAATGTAAGAGCCCATTTGGCCGTTCAATAAATTGTTTTACCTTACGTTTTTAAATTATGGGAGGCTCTCTTTTTTTATTTTTTTTATAAAATCTGAAACCGGGAGATCTACATATAGTTAGAAATCTAGAAAACTACTGGCACCATTGGAGATCCCCAACAAGCTCCTGCATCATCGTGAACTTAAGATCTTTGGAGATTGGCAGTTGGCGTTTTCCCTGGTTTTGAGAGAGAACGAGAGGTTTACAATATTCCTCTTAGAGGGAAGCGCTCTGTGAGCATTAAATATTGAAACAATCGAAAAGATTAAGCAATGAAGAATTTTTGACACATTGCTTGGAAGAATTTTGTCACACTGAAAATTTATATGTGTTTTTTGCTTTGTTTTGCACCACTTAGTGCCGGTTCACACTACAGCTACATAAAAGTCGGCACGACATTGCGAGGCATCTTGAGGCAACATTGACATAACTTCAAGTCGCCTCCAGGACAGGCAACTTTGCCAGTGGCCAATCAAACAATAATCAGCTCTGTGGGAGGGGTTTGCCTGAGAAAACAATTTTCTCTTCCTGTAAAGTTGCTTCAGTTAAGACACTGATCCGACTTTGGAGGCGACTTCCATTGAAATCAATGTGTACATGTCACCCAGAAGTAGTACAGGAAACTTTTCTGAAGTCAGACCAACTTCAATAGTGTGCATTAAGACGGCTCTCATTCACTTTAATGTAATTTCTCATGTCGGGTGACAAGTCGGATCCCAAGTCGTGGTAGAAGAACCACTGCTTTTGGATTTTGGAAAAGTGTGGACGTTTATTTACATCTTAGTTACTATAAACTATTTTAGTTATTGATTGAGCTTTAGGAAACTCAGGAAGTTGCGCTAATCATTATTTATTCATATCCATGTATAGGGATGAGCCGAACATGCCAGAACATGCGAACAGGTAAAAAATTAAAGTCTATTGGACACAAACATGAAAAATCAAAAGTGCTCATTTTAAAAGGTTAATATGCAAGTTATTTTCATAATAAGTATTTGTATATGTATCAATGCAAAAAAAAAGTTTTACAAACGGACCTTTTTTTGGAAGCAGTGGGCCAGATTCACGTACATCTGCGCATTATTGGACCGGCGTAGCGCACCGCCTTTACGTTAGACTGGAGCAATGGAGCGGCGCAATCACCCTATTCTCGTCGGTTTTACGCAGAAATTTGCGCCTGCGCAACGTTATTTCAGAGGCGCAAGGCGGAGTAATACAAATTGGGAAGGACGTGGGTGTGTTACATTGAAATGAGCCGTGACCCATGCAAATGAATGGCCAGCCGGCTCACGCATGCGCGCTTGAAGCAGACCATGGTCAGCACCTCTGTGCGCATGCTCACAACTCGGGAACGGCACAATCAGTGAAATTGGAAGTGGACTAGGGCAAATTAGTGAACTACGCAGACAGCATAAATAGACAGACAGAAACGCACTTCCTTTGCAAAAGTACATCCCTTTGTATCCCTCCCTATACAGCAAGGTGCTTTTGTTCTGTTGTTTGTGGCGTTGTGATTTGTCTTTGTTATATTTGTGGACTGTGTGATCTAGTGTTTTGTAGAAGATATTTGAAAGTGTTTTTTGGTGACTGCTTGTGAGACTTCTTGGTTGATAGATTTTTGTTTGTTTGTTTTCTTGCTTGATTTTTCCTGCTTGTTTTTGTGAGTGATTTTTGTTGATTGTTTGGGAGAGAGTTGTTGTATGAGTATGACTGAGAGAAAGAGGAAGTAAAATTTTACTTTGGGTGAGAAACAAATTCTTGCCCGGGCCATTACCCAATATGGACGTTTCCTGCATGGCCCAGAGAGTGCAAAAAAAAAACCCCCGGCCAGGAGGCGTGATATCTTGCAGAACATTACTGACGAGGTGAATGCATCGGGGGGGGGGGGACCCGGACACGGTCGGGGATTGAAAAGAAGATCAATGACCTCTGGCGTCTGGTCAGAAAGAAGCTGGCCAAAATGGTAGCCCATGCCAGGGCCACAGGAGGGGGCCCACCATGCCCTGTTAGGCTGACAGCGGAGGAGCGTGCGGTAGCCCAGACCTTTCAACACCTTTGCAGCCATTGTGCTATATGCTGGGTGCTTGGTGTGCTTCTGTACCTTTAAGGAGGGGTGGCTCCCCTTCAGTCCACCTGCCCCTATCTATCCATTAAAATGCATGTGCCTCCATTGTGAGGACACTCACTGTTAGTGTTAGGACCACAGAATTATGGGGTGCCTTGGCGCGGCTCTGTGGCTCACGCATGCGTTTGCAAATGCGTGCGGACAAAACCCCTGTTTTTAACGCACATTGTTAGACAGGTTAATTGGTTGTTCTGCTAGCTGGTCGGTAAGTAGGCTTGGTTATTCCCTGGGCATTCCCCAGGTTCCTGTTGTTATCTGCTTTAGCCTTCCATTGCTACTTACTGTGATTGCCAGCCATAGATGGGGGCGGTGGATACGTTTTGTTTCACCTGTGGTGTTTATTTTGGTCCAGCAGTGCACCAACACCTTTGCAGCCATTGTGCTATATGCTGGGTGCTTGGTGTGCTTCTGTACCTTTAAGGAGGGGTGGCTCCCCTTCAGTCCACCTGCCCCTATCTATCCATTAAAATGCATGTGCCTCCATTGTGAGGACACTCACTGTTAGTGTTAGGACCACAGAATTATGGGGTGCCTTGGCGCGGCTCTGTGGCTCACGCATGCGTTTGCAAATGCGTGCGGACAAAACCCCTGTTTTTAACGCACATTGTTAGACAGGTTAATTGGTTGTTCTGCTAGCTGGTCGGTAAGTAGGCTTGGTTATTCCCTGGGCATTCCCCAGGTTCCTGTTGTTATCTGCTTTAGCCTTCCATTGCTACTTACTGTGATTGCCAGCCATAGATGGGGGCGGTGGATACGTTTTGTTTCACCTGTGGTGTTTATTTTGGTCCAGCAGTGCACCAACACCTTTGCAGCCATTGTGCTATATGCTGGGTGCTTGGTGTGCTTCTGTACCTTTAAGGAGGGGTGGCTCCCCTTCAGTCCACCTGCCCCTATCTATCCATTAAAATGCATGTGCCTCCATTGTGAGGACACTCACTGTTAGTGTTAGGACCACAGAATTATGGGGTGCCTTGGCGCGGCTCTGTGGCTCACGCATGCGTTAGCAAATGCGTGCGGACAAAACCCCTGTTTTTAACGCACATTGTTAGACAGGTTAATTGGTTGTTCTGGTAGCTGGTCGGTAAGTAGGCTTGGTTATTCCCTGGGCATTCCCCAGGTTCCTGTTGTTATCTGCTTTAGCCTTCCATTGCTACTTACTGTGATTGCCAGCCATAGATGGGGGCGGTGGATACGTTTTGTTTCACCTGTGGTGTTTATTTTGGTCCAGCAGTGCACCAACACCTTTGCAGCCATTGTGCTATATGCTGGGTGCTTGGTGTGCTTCTGTACCTTTAAGGAGGGGTGGCTCCCCTTCAGTCCACCTGCCCCTATCTATCCATTAAAATGCATGTGCCTCCATTGTGAGGACACTCACTGTTAGTGTTAGGACCACAGAATTATGGGGTGCCTTGGCGCGGCTCTGTGGCTCACGCATGCGTTTGCAAATGCGTGCGGACAAAACCCCTGTTTTTAACGCACATTGTTAGACAGGTTAATTGGTTGTTCTGCTAGCTGGTCGGTAAGTAGGCTTGGTTATTCCCTGGGCATTCCCCAGGTTCCTGTTGTTATCTGCTTTAGCCTTCCATTGCTACTTACTGTGATTGCCAGCCATAGATGGGGGCGGTGGATACGTTTTGTTTCACCTGTGGTGTTTATTTTGGTCCAGCAGTGCACCAACACCTTTGCAGCCATTGTGCTATATGCTGGGTGCTTGGTGTGCTTCTGTACCTTTAAGGAGGGGTGGCTCCCCTTCAGTCCACCTGCCCCTATCTATCCATTAAAATGCATGTGCCTCCATTGTGAGGACACTCACTGTTAGTGTTAGGACCACAGAATTATGGGGTGCCTTGGCGCGGCTCTGTGGCTCACGCATGCGTTTGCAAATGCGTGCGGACAAAACCCCTGTTTTTAACGCACATTGTTAGACAGGTTAATTGGTTGTTCTGCTAGCTGGTCGGTAAGTAGGCTTGGTTATTCCCCGGGCATTCCCCAGGTTCCTGTTGTTATCTGCTTTAGCCTTCCATTGCTACTTACTGTGATTGCCAGCCATAGATGGGGGCGGTGGATACGTTTTGTTTCACCTGTGGTGTTTATTTTGGTCCAGCAGTGCACCAACACCTTTGCAGCCATTGTGCTATATGCTGGGTGCTTGGTGTGCTTCTGTACCTTTAAGGAGGGGTGGCTCCCCTTCAGTCCACCTGCCCCTATCTATCCATTAAAATGCATGTGCCTCCATTGTGAGGACACTCACTGTTAGTGTTAGGACCACAGAATTATGGGGTGCCTTGGCGCGGCTCTGTGGCTCACGCATGCGTTAGCAAATGCGTGCGGACAAAACCCCTGTTTTTAACGCACATTGTTAGACAGGTTAATTGGTTGTTCTGCTAGCTGGTCGGTAAGTAGGCTTGGTTATTCCCTGGGCATTCCCCAGGTTCCTGTTGTTATCTGCTTTAGCCTTCCATTGCTACTTACTGTGATTGCCAGCCATAGATGGGGGCGGTGGATACGTTTTGTTTCACCTGTGGTGTTTATTTTGGTCCAGCAGTGCACCAACACCTTTGCAGCCATTGTGCTATATGCTGGGTGCTTGGTGTGCTTCTGTACCTTTAAGGAGGGGTGGCTCCCCTTCAGTCCACCTGCCCCTATTTATCCATTAAAATGCATGTGCCTCCATTGTGAGGACACTCACTGTTAGTGTTAGGACCACAGAATTATGGGGTGCCTTGGCGCGGCTCTGTGGCTCACGCATGCGTTTGCAAATACGTGCGGACAAAACCCCTGTTTTTAACGCACATTGTTAGACAGGTTAATTGGTTGTTCTGCTAGCTGGTCGGTAAGTAGGCTTGGTTATTCCCTGGGCATTCCCCAGGTTCCTGTTGTTATCTGCTTTAGCCTTCCATTGCTACTTACTGTGATTGCCAGCCATAGATGGGGGCGGTGGATACGTTTTGTTTCACCTGTGGTGTTTATTTTGGTCCAGCAGTGCACCAACACCTTTGCAGCCATTGTGCTATATGCTGGGTGCTTGGTGTGCTTCTGTACCTTTAAGGAGGGGTGGCTCCCCTTCAGTCCACCTGCCCCTATCTATCCATTAAAATGCATGTGCCTCCATTGTGAGGACACTCACTGTTAGTGTTAGGACCACAGAATTATGGGGTGCCTTGGCGCGGCTCTGTGGCTCACGCATGCGTTTGCAAATGCGTGCGGACAAAACCCCTGTTTTTAACGCACATTGTTAGACAGGTTAATTGGTTGTTCTGCTAGCTGGTCGGTAAGTAGGCTTGGTTATTCCCTGGGCATTCCCCAGGTTCCTGTTGTTATCTGCTTTAGCCTTCCATTGCTACTTACTGTGATTGCCAGCCATAGATGGGGGCGGTGGATACGTTTTGTTTCACCTGTGGTGTTTATTTTGGTCCAGCAGTGCACCAACACCTTTGCAGCCATTGTGCTATATGCTGGGTGCTTGGTGTGCTTCTGTACCTTTAAGGAGGGGTGGCTCCCCTTCAGTCCACCTGCCCCTATCTATCCATTAAAATGCATGTGCCTCCATTGTGAGGACACTCACTGTTAGTGTTAGGACCATTATGGGGTGCCTTGGCGCGGCTCTGTGGGCATGCGGCAAATGCGACAAAACCCCTGTTTTTAACGTTGTTAGTTTCAGCCTAAGTGGCTTGTTATTTTGGTTCCAGCAGTGCTACTTACTGTGATTGCCAGCCATAGATGGGGGCGGTGGATACGTTTTGTTTCAGCCAGCAGTGCACCAACACCTTTGCAGCCATTGTGCTATATGCTGGGTGCTTGGTGTGCTTCTGTACCTTTAAGGAGGGGTGGCTCCCCTTCAGTCCACCTGCCCCTATCTATCCATTAAAATGCATGTGCCTCCATTGTGAGGACACTCACTGTTAGTGTTAGGACCACAGAATTATGGGGTGCCTTGGCGCGGCTCTGTGGCTCACGCATGCGTTTGCAAATGCGTGCGGACAAAACCCCTGTTTTTAACGCACATTGTTAGACAGGTTAATTGGTTGTTCTGCTAGCTGGTCGGTAAGTAGGCTTGGTTATTCCCTGGGCATTCCCCAGGTTCCTGTTGTTATCTGCTTTAGCCTTCCATTGCTACTTACTGTGATTGCCAGCCATAGATGGGGGCGGTGGATACGTTTTGTTTCACCTGTGGTGTTTATTTTGGTCCAGCAGTGCACCAACACCTTTGCAGCCATTGTGCTATATGCTGGGTGCTTGGTGTGCTTCTGTACCTTTAAGGAGGGGTGGCTCCCCTTCAGTCCACCTGCCCCTATCTATCCATTAAAATGCATGTGCCTCCATTGTGAGGACACTCACTGTTAGTGTTAGGACCACAGAATTATGGGGTGCCTTGGCGCGGCTCTGTGGCTCACGCATGCGTTTGCAAATGCGTGCGGACAAAACCCCTGTTTTTAACGCACATTGTTAGACAGGTTAATTGGTTGTTCTGCTAGCTGGTCGGTAAGTAGGCTTGGTTATTCCCTGGGCATTCCCCAGGTTCCTGTTGTTAACAACAGGTGGAGGGCCTGCCCGGCTATGACTCAAGTCATGAAGGCGTGATGCCAGGTAAGGTTTTTTTTCCCTATCAGGTGTGTAGCATGTGTGGGGGCGGGGGTGAAAGGGAATATGTGGCAAGTATGTGGATCCTCCAACCTGTGAATGTTTTGTGTCATCCGCAGATGAGCAGGAGGGTGCTGGGCCATCTGGGCTGACCGCACCATCCCAGGGACAACAGCCTGATGAGGACAGCCCGACAAGGCCGGAGTCCTCGGAGGAGGTTCAAGAGGAGGAGGAGGAGGAGGAGGAGGATGTCATGTCAGCCTTTGGCTTGCTGTTTTTGGAGGAGTCTTCCTCTCTGGCTGGCAGCAGCCAGCCCTCCATAAGGGCTAGCCCCCCCCACTCCTCCCCCAACAGGGCTCCTCTCCCAAGGGCCTCCCCTTCTCCCCGGCCACAAGCCTCAGCTGGAGGCAGGAAGTCGTCCCAGAAGACCAGGGGGGTAGCCAAGCTTCTGCCCACCAATCTGAGAAGGGACCAGGCCCTTCAGACCCGCCATCTGAGACAGGTCAGCCAGACTTTGGGGCGGATGGAGGAGAGTGTCCTCCATAAAGCATACGCTTGGGGACCTGGACTGCCACTCCCGGGCTCTTACAAACTGCCTAAACGTACTGCAGACTACAACAGCAGACGTTGGACAGGATGTGAGGGCCCTCACCCAGGCCATCCAGGCCAACACGGCAACACTAGGTGCTGGCCTGAACAGAATTGCTGTGGCCTTGGAGGGCAGGCCGCCAGGTGGGCAGAGACCAGGGGCTGCTCCTCCTTCCCCGGATTACCCCCCCTCCCCATGAGTCTCCCCTGAGGAGCCGGCGCCGTGGCCGTGGGCGCCCCAGGCGTGGCTCACGCCAACGGCATTAATTTGTTTTTCCCCTTTTTCTTTTTTTTTTGCTGGATTTTTTTTTTTTTTTTGCTGGACATTTTTTTTAATTTTTTTTGCTGGAATTTTTTTTTTTTGCCGGACATTTTTTTTTTTTTTTTTTGATGTGAATGTTTTTGGAATGTGGGGGTGATATTCCTGCCAGCAAAGGGGTGTCACCCTCAGTTTTGGTGGAGAAGGGTTCCCCAGGACCAGGGAAAAGTGATCCCCAGGTCCGTGTGAATGGTGTATGAATGTACAGTGACATAATTGGAGCCGTGGCGTGGCGTTGCTGCTCACAAGTCCAGCATGGTGGGCTTGTGCTAATCCAATTAGATGAGGATGTGATGTGTCTGTGCTATGTGTTGTAGTATATGTAGTGATGTGTTTATATATATATATATATATATATATATATATATATATATATATATATATATATACATATATATTATATATATATATTATACTGTATTATGTGAGTAAAAGATTGAACAGGCCAAATCTTAGTAACCTGTAATTGCATTACACATCAAAAGATACTTCCATTGTCCATTATCAAATGGACAAAGAGAAGGATATAGGAAGTCCTTTTTACACATCAGACCTGTAATTCACATTAAGAGATGCTTGCCTATTGTCAAATAGCCAACTGGACAGGATGAGCTCTTGCTTACATATCAAACCATTTCTTAGGCCACAGGTAATATAATTACTTATTAAAAGAGAGCTAATTGGTATACAAGGATGTATACGGGTTGGCTCCCGAATACTAAATTGATTCCTGCTGGGAGTGACAATTACCTGACGATCTGCAAGACAAGACGCTGGGTCATGTCTTTCAGATCTAAGACGGCCAATCAAATTGTTAGCTATTCAGTGAAAAGGATATTTATTCTGTTAGTCAGTTTTGACATTCAGGTCATCTTGTCAGAGGGAAGGTACTCCAGGTATCCTTTCTGTATTAGTATGGGGGCGCAGGTAGAAATCTGAATTACTCTGCTGGATTTTTGTATCATCTCTGGACTTTGGACTATTCTGTATTGAAGTTGTTGAAATAAATGCGTTCTCTGGAGGACCTGGTGTTTTGCTGCGAGAACAATCTACTAACATCATACTAGACACTATACTATAGACTATACATGCTAAAAGATCTAAAGACTACACTAGGGACCACAGTGGTGTGCATGCATGCATTCTCATTGTGCCATGATTAATGTGTGTGTTTAATGTGCAAAGATGCCTAATGTGAGCTGTCTCCTGGCTGCTCTTCCCTCAGAAGACAGGGTAGCCTCGGTTAGGGGGGGATTGTCTGGTTCAGGGATCAGGTCATCACTTATGTCAATCTGCAGGCCCTTTCTTACTGCGAAGTTGTGCAGCAGGCAACATGCACTGATGATATGGCACACAAAGTTTGGGGAATACAACAGGGTCCCCCCAGACTTATCCAGGCATCGGAAACGTGACTTCAGGAGGCCAAAGGTGCGCTCCACGACTGCACGGGTTTGGGCGTGGGCTTCATTGTATCTTTCCTCTCCTGGGGTTTGGGGGTTCCGGATAGGAGTCATGAGATGGGGTCCAAGTGCATATGCAGAGTCACCTGTAAGGGAAAAGACAGGAGGATGTTAGTAGTGCATGTGCCCCTTGTAATGTGTGCATCATGGGGGGGGGGACAGTCATGCCTGCCACCCATGTCACTCACCAACCAGCCAGGTGTCCCCATACACGTTCTGTTTGAATTCCATTCGGATGGGGCTCTGATTGTATATGTAGTTGTCATGGCTGGATCTGGGGTGTTTGGCACGGACTTGCCATATGAGGCCTTGGGCATCGACTATCACCTGTACGTTGATGGAATGCCAATGCTTCCGATTGCGTTATATGTGCCACATGTGTGCAATCAATGGCCCCCACGGTGTGTGGGAATCTGGCAATTCTGTAGAAATCTGTCATTGCCTTCAGCCGCAGGTCCTCAGTGGTGGGTTTGATGATTTGGTTGGCCATGCGTCTGAGGATTGCAGGGACAACCTGGTGCACACATCTGCTCATGGAGGATTGTGACATTCCAGCCACCACTCCACTTGTTCTTTGAAAAGAGCCACTGGCAAGGAAATGGAGTGTTGCCATGACCTTGACCAGTGACTGCACTGCATGTGAGCGGTGTGTTGGGCTGGTGATGTCCTCTTGCAAGGTTATGGTTAATTCCAGGATGGCATGAGGGGTGAATCTGAAGATGCGATACACCTCAGAATCACTCATGCCAAAGAGGTCTATGCGGGTGCGGTATATCCTCTTCCGTGCCCTCCTCCGTGCCCTCGTCCTTCTTTGCTCCTCTAAAGTCAGTAGTATAGCTATGAGCGAGGATGTCCCTGGCATGTTGGCATCCAGATTGTTGTGCAACACGTATGACTGCTCAGCTCCTCACTAACGGTGTTGCTTTCTCTGACATGTAGACGAATTGTCTAATTTTATACCACCTTTTATATGGTCTAATTTTAGACAGGCCGTGCAGCTGTTGCGCACAGCGCGTAGCCTGCGCTGCACCAACGTTCTTTTGTGGATCCCCGTAACTCCCTCATTAGCATATTTGAATAGCAAATCAATGGTGTGTCTAGCGCAGTTTTGCGCGGACGGATGCGCCTGTCTATCGAAATTACGCTGGACAAAAAAAGTAGATTTCTTGCGTATCTCGTTTTGGGGATGCGGAGTATCGAAACGCATGCGCACATTTAGACTTACGCCGCGCATCTCCTGTTACGCCGGCGTAATCGCTCTGTGAATCTGGCCCAGTGATTTTAATAATGCTTAAAGTGAAACAATAAAAGTGAAATATTCCTTAAAATTTTGTACCTGGGGGACATGTATAGCATGCCTGTAAAGTAGTACATGTTTTCTGTGTTTAGAACTGTCCCTGCACAAAATTTAATTTCTAAAAGGAAAAAAAGTCATTTAAAACAACTCGCTGATGTTCATGAATTGTCGGGTCCGGGCAATACGTTTCAAAGTCATGATGTACAGGCCCCGGAGATGGGAAAGAGGAAACGTACAAGAGGTAAACGAGGGGGCCTCAAGAAAGGAGGGGGAATTTTTAACTTAAGTGAGGTAATTTTTAACATAGATGAAATTAAAGTACTAGACTTAGGATTGAAATATGCACCAGATAAGGAGTTGGACAAATTTGAAGCATACATAGATTTACAAAAATTCATACGGAAAATGAATATAAAAAAGTTATTTTCTAATAAGGAATGCAAACAAGGGAAGGATACCATGAAGTATATACATTCTAATCTAAGGAATAATTCAACTTTCAATCCCAAATCACAACAAAATGAAAGTCTAATGGTTTTTAGGAAAATGGTAGAGGAAGACATTAGGAATTTAAAAGTTAATCGGTCAAAACGAAATAATATATGGAGAACCATCAAAGAACTAGAGAGAAAAAAAATATAGGCCCAGATTCACAGAGCAATTACGCCTGTCGCAGTTCGATCGCCGCGGGAACGCGCCTATTTTAAATGATTCACGCCCCCTACTTGTGTAGATGGATTGCGACGGGAGAAATACACTATGCCGCCGTCGTTTACTGGACAAAATCTACCTGGATTCCACGTAGAGACAGGTAAAAAACGGCGGCGTAGTGTATTTCTGATACGCTACGAGAATCCAATTCTCTCTGAATCTGGGCCATAATTTTTAGGCCTGCCGACAAGGGGGGAGGATTGGTTATCCTTAATAAACACGATTATACTTCAGACAGGAGGCTCATATCTTATGCATTATCTTTCTTTTAATAATGCCCATAGCAGAACAATTCTTAAAATAGTTTAAAACCAAAAACGATAGAAAAACAGGGAGAAAACTACGTTTCCCAGCAGTCTTAGCTTGTGGCCACTCCCCCTTGCCTCTATATAAGGACTGCTGACCCTGAAGACTTCCTCTTTCTTTCTGCTCATGGAAACAGAACAGATAAGTGTTTTTTCTCTCATATATTTCTCTACCTGAACGTTATTATTACTGCTTTTCCCTATAGGTTACTTGTGACAGCGCACAAGTTTTGACTTAGGGTCTTTATCCTACCTGACTTTTTCCCCTCACACTCGGCACCCTCACCTACCCGTGAGGCCAGCCGCCATTTATCCATTACGCCATTTTCGCGCGCTGCGGGGGGGCTCAGACTACCTCACAACCCCTCTCGTCGCCGAGATCTCGTTCCGCGATCTCGCGAGATTACGCCGGCCAATGGGAAGTTTCATGGCCGTAATCTCGCGGGATTTTCGTAGAGAACGAGCGTTTTTTCTCCCCTCCCTCACCGCAACACCAGTACCGCTGCGGACGTGTGAGGGAGAGGGTGAGCGGTGCATTAACCCCCAATACTCTAACTACCCAACAATAATAACATGGCTGAAGGGAATGATTCCCCCACAATGGGAGATGGCATGCCACAAGGAGCAGCTGGATTTCTGAACGCTGCTCAGATCCAGGAGTTAGTCACTCGGTCCGTCCAAGCTGCCATGGCTGCAGTTTCTCTCCCCTCAGGACCAGTAGCTCCTATCCTTAACAACCCCTCACCGCTGGCCATATATGATGAGCCTCAGGTGAAGAGGGGTAAATCCTCCCAGAAGAGGAAACATGTGGCACTGCTTACTGACTCCCCGGCAGGGGAAGTAAACAATATGTCTAAGGCATTACCTTCCCCGGAATGCCACCCCACGCATCCCTCGGACCCTTTTCAACCCCTGGGCCTCAGGGAGTCAACTAAGAGGCACACACCTTCGAGACGAACGAAACCAAATTCGTTCGTCCTCGATTCGGACGATGCTTCATCGACCGATTCATCCCAATATGAGGATTCTGGGTCCGATGAGGACGATAGAGCGGATGCTGGGTCATTGGCGCTCCCCCTCGACGCCAACCCTGATGATCAGGGCATTACTTTAACGGACGCCCTTGGCGAACCGCTTTTTCACCCGGATGCCATTTCCCATCCCCGCTCGGGTGATTGGGCACCACTACCTCATGTGGCCCAATATGTTGAATTTTGGGCACGTAGGCCCTTAAACAAAGCAAACCGCAATAAATTGCGAGCAGAATGTCCACGCCCCCACATTCCTAAAAAGGTGGTTCATACCCCGGAGATTGATCCGATCCTAGCCAAATATTTGACTAAATCCGGGAAATTTTCCAAAAAAGGGGTCGACCGTTCCTTTAGGAACATTCAAGACCACCTTCTGGACCTCCTAGGCCCACTAACAAAAATTCTGAACCTCTCCGAACAGGCGGTGGTTTCAGACGCGGTAGTTGACGTAACCCAACTCCGTGGTTGGGCTCAACGGGCCATATGCCTTCTTGGAAACGCAAACTCAGCCTGCTCCACGGAACGTAGACGTTCCATCCTGATGCGCCTTGATCCACAATTGGCTCATTTAGCCGAAAATGAACCGGGCCCGGGTGCCGAAGGATTACTGTTCGGCGACTCCTTAGTGAAGGATATTAACAAATTTGTAGGGCTATTCAATAGCCTGGATAAGGCCCAGTCTTCCCTCAAACGAACGGGCAATACCAAGATTTTTGCTCGGGCCGGCAGAGGTAGGGGCCGCTCTGCCGGCCGTAGCCAATCATTCAGGCCATTCAACAGAACAACGGCACCTCCTTATGCTCCGACCCATACCTCACACGCCGCAGTGTCTCAACCGGCGCCCTTCTTCCCACCCCGAGGGAGGCCATGGAGAGGACGAGGGAGCAGAGGAGACCCTCGATCACGCCCATTTACCGGTGAGTCCAAATGTTATAACGTATTGTCACAAGCCTGTGGGGGGACGACTGAGATATTTTACCCACGCCTGGTCTGCGATTACGGCAGACCCGTGGGTACTACATACCATCCGCGGGTTTCACATAGAACTCCTATCCCCCCCCCTACTGGGCGTTATTCCACCCCCCATTTATTTCAACACGCAAAGCGCAATGTTGATAGACAACGAATTACGGGACCTCATATCCAAAAAGGCCGTCATGGAAGTCGATCCAAACTCCCCAGGTTTCACCAGCAACCTTTTCCTGGTAAAGAAGAAAGGGGGCGGCTCCCGTCCCGTGATAAACTTACGGGAGTTAAATCAACATGTGGTGTATCGCCACTTCAAAATGGAAGGGATTCATTGCCTCCGGGATCTTCTTCAACCAGGGGATTGGTTAGTGAAGGTAGATCTCAAAGACGCCTACCTCACGGTACCCATGAACCCGGGCTCACAACATCTACTGCGCTTCCTGTGGGGGGGACGCGCATGGCAGTTCACATGCCTACCGTTCGGACTGTCTTCAGCCCCATGGTGTTTCACCAAGCTGTTGAAACCGGTCGTAGCGACCTTACGGAGCAGAGGTGTACGTCTCATAATCTATCTGGACGACATCCTCATCATGGCGCACTCCAGGTCACTAATCCGGGCTCATATGTCCTGGACGGTGAATCTGTTAGAAGGGTTAGGTTTTCTCATCAATCAAGAGAAATCTATATTGGTCCCGACTCAAGAGTTAGAATTCCTGGGCTTCTTGGTGGACACCAATCGGGCGATCCTCCGTCTTCCCAAGGCGAAACTTACGCTGATCCGGACGGAGATCAGAGCAGTGCTACGCAAACAAAGCGTATCACTTCGGATTCTGGCCAGGATAGTGGGTCTTTTGGCGGCCTCTATCCAGGCCATTTTCCCGGCCCCCCTCCACTACAGGGCACTCCAGCGTCTGAAGATATTGCATCTTCGGCAAGGTCTTCGATACGCAGACGTCATTCCACTGTCCACGGAAGCCGAATTGGAACTACAATGGTGGCTGAGACATGCCATCGAATGGAATGGCAAGTCAATTTTCAACCCACAGCCAGACATTATTCTAGAATCCGACGCGAGTCGGAAAGGTTGGGGAGCTCGCTTGGGCGAGACGTCGACAGGGGGATTTTGGTCCGAACAGGAGTCCCTGTGGCACATCAACGCCTTGGAACTCCTAGCGGCCTCGTTCGCAATCCAGAGTTTCCTCTCGGAATACTCCGACTGCTGCGTCTTAATACGCATGGACAATATCGCGGCGGTGCAATATATCAACCGCCTGGGCGGCACCAGATCCAAGATTTTGGCAAATCTCGCCAAAGACATCTGGCAGTTTTGCTTGGACCGCAATATTGTTCCGATAGCGGAGTACATACCGGGTGTTTCCAACATCGTTGCAGACTGGAACTCCCGATATCTATCGGACTCCAGCGAATGGAGTTTGGACCGCTCCATGTTTACCCAAATCAACCGGCTATGGGGTCCTCTAGGGGTGGACTTGTTCGCTTCCCGCCTCAACCATCAATTACCCCGCTATTTCAGCTGGAGACCAGACCCCGGGGCCAGAGCGGTGGACGCATTCCGCCAATGGTGGAACGGAGAGACACACTATGCGTTTCCACCCTTCGCAATGATCCCCAAAACCTTGTTGCAGATTGCTTCCCAGAAAGCGACAGTAGTATTGATCGCACCCTGGTGGCCGACGCAACCATGGTTTCCCCTTCTACTGGAGATGGTCATAGACCATCCCCGGGTTCTTCCCTCGATTCCGCACATTCTTCGACACCAGTCCAAGACGGTACATCCTTTGGTATTGGACGGCTCTCTGACCCTTCTGGCCTGCCTGATATCGGGGTCATCGGTGTTGGTGAGGACCTTTCACAATCAGCTAGAAACCTCCTCGCCATGGCCTGGGCCCCCGGGACTCGATCGGCATATAGATCGGCCTGGGGAATCTGGGTGCGTTGGTGTCTTCAACGGCAGGCTGATCCTTTTCAAGCACCTATAACGCTTGTCACTAACTTCCTTGCGGATGCTTTCGATTCCGGTAAGGCATATCGATCTATCAATGTATATAGATCCGCCATCTCAGCCCACCATGGGTTGGTGGACTCGCTACCGGTGGGCAAACATCCGGTAATCTGCAAACTTATGCGAGGAATAAAATTCAAACGCCCTCCTCGCCCTAAGTACCAAACAACCTGGGACGTCTCCAAAATCCTTACCATGTTTTCTAACTGGGACGATAACGAATCGTTATCTCTCAAACTCCTGTCATTCAAACTTACCGTTCTCTTATGCTTGGTCTCAATTAAACGCGTCTCAGACGTAAAGGCTTTAGAGGTATCCAGACGTCAATTTTCCCCGCAAGGCGTTCGATTCTCGGTGGTCCGCAGGACCAAGACGGACCTGACGTCAATATTTTATCCTTTCTTCGCTGAACACCCACGACTTTGTGTGGTTCGATGTCTGCAAACCTACGAGTCCCGCACAACGGAACTGCGTTCTCCGGAATCGTCCCAACTATTGCTCTCTTACGTCACACCCCATCGCCCAGTGACTTCCGCTACCTTAGCTAGATGGGTTAGATCGACTATGGCCATGGCGGGCATAGACATATCCCAGTTTGGAGCTCATTCAGCCAGAGGAGCCATGGCCTCCAAGGTGATCAAAACGGGGGGTTCCTTGTCGGACCTACTTCTTGCGGCCGATTGGTCCTCCGAGACCGTCTTTCGCTCTTTCTACTTCAGACCAGAGGAACATGTGGCCATGACAGTTTTATAATTACGTTCATGGTTGCGTATATGTATATGTATATTATGTATCTCTCTTTGAATGTGATCTGTATTGTTGATGCTAAGCTTTGAATTTGCATAAGATATGAGCCTCCTGTCTGAAGTATAATTCGAGATTTTCCTAGCATGTGACGGAAAATATTGATTATATGAAGACAGGAGGCGAGTATCTTCCCTCCCTACCCATCCCTATTACATACATATGTCTTGTTTCAGGATACTGATAACATCCGCTTCCGTTGGATATTGACGATCTGCATTTCGGGATTGTTTTAAACAAGTTCGGACGCCCTGTTGGCTACGATCCATGGTTGTTGGTCCTCGTTGGACCTTATCTACGCCAGTCAAGATGCTTTCCCGGATGGAAGACCAAGCGGAGGGACCGAAGATTCGGATGTGGAGATATCTCGGAGGCCAAGTTTCGTTTATCGTTGGATTTCGCTAAAGAAAGAGGAAGTCTTCAGGGTCAGCAGTCCTTATATAGAGGCAAGGGGGAGTGGCCACAAGCTAAGACTGCTGGGAAACGTAGTTTTCTCCCTGTTTTTCTATCGTTTTTGGTTTTAAACTATTTTAAGAATTGTTCTGCTATGGGCATTATTAAAAGAAAGATAATGCATAAGATACTCGCCTCCTGTCTTCATATAATCAATATTTTCCGTCACATGCTAGGAAAATCTCGAATTACGAAACAGAGATGAATAAATTACTAAATTTCCCAGATACATACAAAAAATGAGGGCAAACCCAAAGAGGGAATATGAGAAGAAACTGAAAATGTTTGTAGAAACATTGGAAAAATATGGGCATACTCACCAAGAAAGAAGCCAAATTTCTAACTCCAGCAACAGCAAAAACACCAGTGATTTATTATGTCCCAAAAATACATAAGGACCAGGTCAACCCACCAGGTAGACCGATCATAAGTGGGATAGATAGAATGAATAGAACTGATAAGATAGAAAAAAAAAAATGTATTAGAAAAATTTCATAAAAAACAGTTATGAACATAAAATCGAACCAAGATCAGGTAGATGACTGGTCCACACAGGCTATTACAATAGTAATACAATTCTAGCATAAATACAGCTCAAATATAAAGCATTATTATAGAATTTAGCTTGAATAGTGCATAACCAGGTGACAATCCAGAGGGGTAGGAGGACTTGCTCTACATGTTGCTCGCTAATCACAGCGCTTCCTCAGGAGCACAGACATTTCAATAGGATGGTTGGCCACGTTGGGGATAAGCAACGACTGGTCTTTTTAAAAACCCCTAATAATGGCTATGGTTCAACAACGTGTCACTCAAGCCAATTAGGGGAGTAAGTATTGTTAAAATAAGCAGGTGTTGTTAGGTGATAGGTCACTCATTTGCTGGTAAGCAAAAAGTGAGAACTCCAGTTCCAGGGATATGCGCGGACAGTCAGGTGTAGGCTGAATAAGGGTAGTCAATTTAGGCGACAAATGGGGATGTAATCCTAAGTCGCCGATTGCCAGCCTGTAGGTCTCCAATCCAAAAGGATGGGGATATTTTACAGGTTATGGTAGGCAGGAAATCCTTATGTTTTTGAGCCTGTTTGTCTGTGCGTGTTGTAGTTCCCTGGTAAGTGGAGAGCGCCTATACCTATTTAGTAGCGTGCTATTCATTCTATCATTATCGGGGCGATGGCACACTGATTACTGCTGCATCCTCAGTATCACCCTGCGTTGGTTGCACGTTAAATTTAGGCCCTTCTTATTCATAAGTGGGATAGACTCACTGTCAAGACTAGGAGCCTACACTGATGGGTTCTTACAACCCCTGGTTAAGGAAGGTCCCTCATATCTCAAAGATAGCAGGCAATTGATTAATGAGTTAAAACATACTAAGGTAGAAGCAGATGACATCTTGGTCACCATAGATGTGAACTCATTGTACACCAACATAGTACAAGAGGATGCCATTTCAAGCGTTGAATGAGCACTACATAATCTGACAGAAATAAAACAAGAACAAATACATTATATCATAGAGGGTCTACGAATGGCCATGAGCCATAATTATTTTTGGCACCAAGGGGAATTTTTCACTCAAACTAAAGGAGTGGCAATGGGGGCCAAATATGCACCCAGTGTAGCAAACCTTTTTCTAAACCTTTGGGAGGCTGAACAGATACAAGGCACCCCAACACCGAATTTGAAACTATACTGGAGGTATATAGATGATATATTAATTATATGGGGTGGCACAGAAACTGAACTTTAATCCTTTTTTGATCAGAATACATACAGCATGACATTCTCACGGTCCTGGAACAAGCAAACAATAGATTATTTAGACCTACAACTATTCAAAGAGAATGACAACGTTAACACCAGAAAGTTTTTCAAGAAAAAAAAACGATAGAAACGGTTATATTCCCACAACTAGCTGTCATCACAGACAGTGAATTAGTAATATCGCAAAGGGACAGCTAATGAGGATTTACAGGAACTGCAGTAATGCAACAGATTTTGAAATCCAGGCAACCTCCATTATCGAGAAATTCATAGAGAAGGGACATAAGAGAAAGGAGCTGGAGGTACTAAAGGAAAAAGTCATGAAAATGAACAGGGACCACATGACAACAGAAACGTCAAAAAAAAGGAAAGAAAAGTCACTGACATGGCCTTCTTAAGGGGATATAACATACAACATAAAGATATAGAGATGATCATAAAGAAACATTGGCCCATCTTACAATCAGATAAAGTCTTGAAAAATATAATTCCCAACAGACCTGCTTTTATATATTGTAGGGCACCAGACCTCAGGGACAGACGTGTACATAACGCGCTGGACCCCCTTAAGCAAATTAAAATATTCAAGAACCTTAAGGGATTTCATAAATGTGGTAGATGCCTACCTTGTCGGATTAGCAAGAAAACCAATAAGAAGACAACTGAGTTCATTTCAACATCAAATGGTGCAATACATCAGATCAAACAATTGATAACGTGCAATAGTACACATGTGACTTACGTCATCGAATGTCCATGTAAAAAGCAATATGTAGGGAGGACCACTAGGGAACTACATATAAGAATCCGAGAGCATATTGCCAACATAAAAAAAGGGTTCAATAAGCACAGCGTGATGAGACATTTCAGGGATTATCATAATAAAGATCCTGGATGTATGACCTTTTAAGCTATCGACAAAATAAAAGAACATTGGAGAGGTGAAAACAAAACAATCAAAGTCTCACAAAATGAAACCTGTCGGATTTTTGACCTAGATACCCTCCAACCTATGGGAATGAACATAGATCTAGATCTAAATTGTTTTCTAACCAATTTTTAAAATATTTTTAGGATATTTAAAAATATTTTGGGATATTTTTTTAATGGTTTTAAAATATTTTCATATTACTTCTATTTTTCACATATATTTTTTATTAGCGCCTTTTAATTACATATTTTTGATTACTTTGCACATACCTTCTTATGCCTCAAACAAGCACATATCCATTGACCCATTATAACGGATATTATGCATTCCTCAATTATATATCCTTTTGATATTTATTTAGGATATATATATGTAAATATATTTGTGAATTCATATTCACAAAATATGGCGATTTGGTTCGCATGTGCCGCGCTATATAAGTTTTCATTCATTCATTCATATATATATATATATATATATATATACTTTTTATTTAATATTTTTTCTTAATTCCCCAACAACATATCTTACCTTTTTTATATATATGGTACCATTTCCTCTATCCATATATATATATACATTTCACCTATACACTCATGTATATAATGCGACCCTATATGTATATTTTGCTTTCTAGCTCACATATATACACATATTAACATCACCTTGCACCTAATCTCTCTCAATGCATTGCTGAAGCTACACAATAGTAGAAAGGGTTAAAAATACATTGCATAATAGGCATTTCTCTGGTGTACATTATCGTAGTCATTTTATTATTGTAATATTTTGTTTTGTACTAATATTTTTACCAATATCTGTTAGAAGGCAGGATGTCCTTTTGATTAGAATATGTCATGTTTTTAATTTGTTAATATGGTTTTTAGGACTAGTATGCTCATTTTTACATAGTCATAATTATGAACACAGCGGTTTTAACTATCACGAGTTACAATTAGGCTTCGGTCTGCAAAAGCACCATTAACATGGCGGCGTACAATAGCCATACTAGTGGTTGGATTATTGTCTCCAACTCCGGGAAAATGGCGGCCGTCTGTATGCGATGTAAACATGGGCATATATAGGAAGTGGATGTAGCGGCCTGCACGCCCAAGACAACGTCATCACGACGAAACCGGTTGAGTGGACGCACGCTGTTACAAACATTTCCACGATTTTACATAAATTTGAACTGTTCTACTAAATCCAAATTGTTGTAAAGCCATACACAGGGGGATAACAAAGATTTGCCAGAGCGCAGCACAGGGCGCACACTGTGGATGCTCGTTACCCCAGGAGGGGGTTAGGATCTAGTGAGTGCGGGCAATACCGGAGCATGGAGGAAGGGTGCACTGAGTGAATCACCAGATTACTTATCAATAGGGATGAGCTTTGCGTTCGATACGAACGTATGTTCGACTCGAACATTGTCTGTTCGTACGTTCGACGAAATTCGAACAAGAGCAGTCGTTCGCTCCAAATTCGAGTGACGCAAAACAGCCCATAATTCACTGCGGCATTGCGCACTGATGATTAGCCAAGCATGCTGTATGTCCTGCATGATTGGCCAATCACAGCGCGCAAAAAACGAAGAGCCATAATTGGCCAAAGCCTGGGTGGCTTTGGCCAATTATGGCTCAGGGCTTTAGCACACGCCCCACACTATATAAGGCTGCCTGCTGGGCGGCCTCGTGTAGTGTGTTGCGGTTGTTAATGAAGCAGTTAGAGAGACAGAGAGATTGTCTTTTTAGATAGCTAGATAGAGCAGGCAGGCTAGTCAGTTTAGGTAAATTCACAGTGTGTAGAGAATATATATACATCCCTAGGAGTTGTACATATATTTATACACTGTATAGCTTAGATAGATTTAATTTACTGGCAGGCAGAAGATTGTGCTATTTAAAGACGTTATCACAGGTATAGACACCCAACAGGTACAATATTTAAAGGATTTTTTTAATTTTTTATTTAAGCATCAATAAAATCACTGCTCCTGGAGCAGTGATTTTAATGATGCTTAACTTTAAAAAAAAAAGAAAAATTCCTTTAAATATTGTACCTGCTGGGTGTCTATAGTTTGCCTGTGAAAATGTCTTTGAGAACCCGAGTCTTGCCCGAGGGAACATGTATCAATGGAAAAAAAAGTTTTAAAAACAGTCATTTTTTCAGGAGTCCTGCTCCTGAAAAAACGACAGTTTTTTAAACTTTTTTCCATTGATACATGTTCCCTGGGGCAAGACTCGAGTTCTCAAAGACATTTTCCAACAATAACTTGAATATTGGTCTTTAAAATTATTGTTTTTGAATTCGAACGTTCGAGTCCCATAGACTTCAATGGGGTTCTAAATGTTCGCACGAACGGTCAGTCTGTTCGACGGTTCTGGTGCGAACCGAACGCAGGGGTGTTCGGCTCATCCCTACTTATCAACAAAGACAAGCAGCACTTTTTTTTGCATGGATCACACAGCACTTTATCTTTGAATTTGCATAGGAATTAAATATCCACGTACGTCTAAGCATATGGACTATGTGAACTGGATAGGACCACACAGCACTTTATTTTGTACTTGCTAAGAACATGGACTAATTGAACTGGATAGTTATTTATTTAATTATATCTATCTATTAGTGCGTTTTATATTTTACAATTTACTTTTATTTGGCACATTGCTCTTTATTTTTATTTATCACTATATCTTTTGAACACTCAACATTACTTTAGCACCTAGTGCACTATACATTTATTTTTATTATTTATTAATCACACAGCAGGCGCCACCACCTACATATCCTCTCTCTACAAAGTCATTGAAAAAATTAGCCCCCCCAGTCTATTACCAGGCTCTTCAGGTCTGGTATGGATTTTAAGGGAAACCCGCACCAAAATGTAAAGAAATAAATAAAAATGGCGTGGGTTCCCCCCAAAAATCCATACCAGCCCCTTATTCAAGCATGCAACCTTATAAGAGCAAGGATTGCAGTGATCACGGCATACGACAAGAGCACAAAGCACTTTTAGAATCACTCAGCACTTGGCAATTAGATTTGTTTACTTCCTAAAAGGACATTATATTGCATTGTAAAAAAAAAATATTGTTTATCAGCACATCTTTTAAAGGGTTAGCATAGGTACCCTAATGGAACAGGAAATTAATGTTTTGCACATTTTCTTTACCTAGCAGTACTTTAGCACTTTAGTTTGCACAGCACTGTGATATACATTTTATTTAATATTTTTGTTATTTAATTTCATAGCTGCATTGATGATATATTTTTTTTTTCACAATCAAAGTTTATTTGAATGCTCAAACAGAATGAACAATGGACATAACTGTTACATTACAGACAGAAATCTAAATTAGACAGGTGAACAATGTCAGTGCAGAATAACAAATGTAGTCAATAACAAGAATATAACGAGGTTGATGAAGTAAACATAATCGAGTAAATGAGGTGGGGATGGGTGGTAAAAAAGAAGTGGGGAGGGGAGGGGAGCAGAGGGTGGGTGGGACTAGAGGGAAGGAGGGGGTAGGGAGATAAAGCATATAAGACAAATTGGTTACGGGAAGAATACATGACATATTATGAGGTAGGTAGAACCAGACATGGCGATAAAGGCCTATGAAAACCACGGATGACGAAATACCATCTTTAAGGATTGAAAATGGATACTTGAAGGAGTCAGCGGGATAATGATTGGAATTCGGTAGAGTATGTAAATATGAACCAAGGTTGCCACATGTCGTTGAATGGGGTACTTTTCTCGTTCTTCATGGCTAATATTTCTTCCATTTTATAAATAAAATTGACTCTATCTAACCAGTCTCTAACCGTCGGAGTCTTGGTGGACTTCCAGTGGAGGGGTATGAGAGTCTTGGCTGCAGTCAGCAAGTGTCGGGTGAGGGATTTCTTATATTTGCTCAATGGGAGGTGGTTGATGTGAAGCAGGCAGGCCGCAGCATCAAGAGATATTGTTGTCTCTGTAATATGTCTAATCCATCTTATCACCTCTTGCCAGAATTCAGAAATCAAGGGGCATTCCCACCAGATATGCATGAAAGAGCCCACCCCTGAGCCGCAGCGCCAGCATGCATCTGAGGCGGAGTGATACAATTTTTTGGCTTTCTGTGGGGTGACATACCACTGGGTGAGTATCTTATAAGAGATCTCCTCAAACCTAGTGCTCAGGGAACATTTGTGTGCCAGGATACAGGCATTTTCCCACTGCACGTCCTCTATGTCAGCTCCCAGGTCCTTTTCCCATCTCATTTTATGCTTATTTTGGGCTGCATCCCCTGTAAGATTTAGCAATGAGTAGGCTAGGGAGGTAGTGTGTGGGACCGGTGCTTTCTTGTAGCATAATAATTCCAAAGTAGTCAGGGGGCGGGAGAAAGAGCAGCGGGATTTAGAGTTCGCCAGGAAATCTCTTACTTGAAAGTAGAACCAAAACCCAGGGATGCTACCGCCAAATTCTGCCTGCATATCTACATATGATTTGACCCTGTTTCCTGATAGGCAGTCATGGGCTAAGAGGTCAGAATTTTTCGTGCCCTGGAGGCCAGGGGGGAATTCAGGGTTATCGAAAATCGGTGTGAGAGGGCCCGGGATCGAAGTTAGGTTGTGTTTTGTTGCAATTTTGTGCCAGATCTCGAGAGTGTTAGCTATCAGGGGATGCTTAATTAGTTTAGTTTTCTGGGAGTGTCTGGACCAAGGGGAGAACCTGAGATGGAAAGGGGCTAGATTTTGCTCAAGGGTAACCCAATCTTTATTGTTGCTATGGCAATGCCAATCTAGTAGTCTAGTGAGGTGAGCTGCCTGATGGTACTTCTTATAATCGGGAAGGCCTATTCCGCCATAACGTTTAGGCAGAGTGAGGAGTTTGAAGTTGGTTCTGGGATTTTTGTTAGCCCACAAAAAGCGTCTCTGAATTGAGGATAATTTAGTGAAGAAGGACTCCGGGACATGAACAGGGAGTGTGTTGAATATATAGAGGAGTCTGGGTAGAACCGCCATCTTCAAAATGGAAGCTCTACCAAACCAAGAGAACAATTTGGAATTCCATCTGTGTAGATCGCTGGAGATCAGTTTTAGCAATGGAATGTAATTAGCTTGAAATAATGAATCTAAGTTTTTGGTTAGGTGGACCCCTAGATATTTTAGGGACGGGGATACCCATTTGAATAGGTGTGTAGATTTCAAGAGGTCAAATTGACTGGGGGCTAGGGTCAAATTAAGGGCTTGCGATTTAGATTTGTTTATTTTAAAATTTGAAATGTAGCTGAAGGTTTCCAAGATTTTTTGTAGATTGGGTATAGAGAGGAAGGGGTTTGTAAGAAAGAATAGTAGATCGTCCGCAAAGGCCGCTGCTTTGTATTCCCTCCCTCCTATTTTAAATCCCTGTACATCCTTAGACAGGTTGATGGCCCTAATCAGGGGTTCTAGAGAAAGGATAAACAGAATCGGGGAAAGAGGGCATCCCTGACGTGTTCTATTATATATTTTAATCGGGTCGGAAAGGATGTTATTCACCTTGACTCTGGCTTGTGGCTGATGGTATAGGGTGATGATATAAGCTGTGGAATCATTCTAGTAGTTTACACAGGCACTTGGCACTTTGGATCATTTAGCACCGTGTGTATATTTTGCACACTGCACCTTACACTAGGAGCCTCTTTTATGGAGCATCTGGCTCCATAGGACCAGCGCGCAAAGCCCTGGTTCACACTGGGCTGCGGGAGTGAATCCGTGCGAGTTCAGCTGAACTCGCACGATTTCACTCCCGCCCAGCAGTCCCGATTTCGGCCGCGATTTAAGAGACATCTGTGCAGGTTTCTGCACAGATGTCAATGTAAATCGCGGCCCCAAATCGCAAAAAGTAGTACGGGAACTACTTTTTGAAATCGGTGCAGCACCGCAGGTCAAATTGAACCAAATCGTACCCAGTGTGAACCTGGGCTCACTCTGCTTTCTTTTTCTTCTCAACACTTAGGTGGAAGCAATTAGTAGAGGCAGCTGTCCACTGATCGCCTTTAACCATACATAGCCCAATACCAAATACTTTTGCTGTCACTGGTGTTTTTCAATATACTTACGCAGATTTATTTTAACACACAAGCACGCAACCGTCAGGCTGTAGGAAAAGAGAGAGCGCCCCCCTCCTGAACCATACCAGGTCGCATGCCCTCAACATGGGGAGGATGTTGAGGGCATGTCCTTAATCAGAAAAATTAAAAATAAAAGAACCATTCCAGCGATGTAATCCACTCTCGATGTCCCGCAGTGATAAATTCTCCACATAACAACAAAACCTGGGGAATGCCCAGGGAAAAAACAAGCCTACTTACCGACCAGCTCTTAGAACAACCAATTAACCTGTCTAACAGTATGCGGTAAAAACAGGGGTTTTGTCCACACGCATTTGCAAACGCATGCGTGAGCCACAGAGCCACACCAAGGCACCCTGTAATCTGTGGTCCTAACACTAAACAATGAGTGTCCCCACATGCATTCTAATAAATAGATAGGGGCAGGTGGACTGAAGGGAAGCCACCCCTCCTTAAAGGTGCAAGAGCACACTAAACACCCAGCATGTAGCACAATGGCTGCAAAGGTGTTGGTGTGCTGCTGGACCAATACAAGCACCACAAGTGAAACATAAACGTGTCCACCGCCTCCAGGGCCGCCATCAGGGGGGTACAGGCAGTACACCTGTAAGGGGCCCGGGGGTCCCCAGGGGCCTGGATGGGAACCCCCTAAAAAAAATACAATAAACGTTTTTTTTTTTTAGGGGTCCGGAGGTGCCCAGGTGCCTGGAGGCCCCCAGGGCCCCAGATGGTAACCCCCCCCCTCTTTTTTACTTTATTTTTTATAAAAAAATATATTTTTTCATATTTTATTTTTTATTAAAGGGCCAATTTTTTTTCTTTTATTTTTTTAGCAATCCGGAGGTCCCCAGGGGCCCAGAGGCCCCCAGGGCCCCGGGTGTCAACCCCCTATTTTTTCATTTATTTAAAAAAAATATATATATTTAATATATTTTTATTTAATTTTTTTATTTTTTTTGGGGTCTGGAGGTCCCCAGGGGCCCAGAGATCCCCAGGGCTCCAGATGACAACCCCCTTGTTTTTTTTTATAAATGTTTATTTCTTATTTTATATATATATTTTTATTTCTTTTTTATTAAAGGGCCCAGAGGTTTATTTTTATTAAAGGGCCCAGAGGTCCCCAGGGCCCCCGGGTGGCTACCACCTTTTTTTATATATATTTTTCTCTATTTCTTTTTTTTAAAGGAACCCGCCGCTTATCAAATCGCAGCAGCCCCCCACCCCGCTTCTCAATTTCAGGCGGCAGCACCCCCCCCGGTTCTCTGCTCCAGGGGGCCCATGCCTGAAGCTGTGTAAGGGGCCCCATAATTCCTGATGGCGGCCCTGACCGCCTCATATGTAGCTGGCCATAGCAGTAAGTAGCATTGGAAGGCTAAAGCAGATAACAACAAAACCTGGGGAATGCCCAGGGAAAAACCAAGCCTACTTACCGACCAGCTCGCAGAACAACCAATTAACCTGTCTAACAGTATGTGTTAAAAACAGGGGTTTTGTCCAGCGATGCTTCAGTTTCCACTCCACACGAAACCCACATGATGCATAAGAGGGGGTGGGGTCACCCGTCCACGTCATTTGGTAACCCCCGTCTTTCAAAGCCGGCAGCGAACATCAAGCTCATCCCTACTGTCAGGTCTGCCAGGAAATTACAACCGTCCCCCTGCTTTCCTGACCAGTAGTCTTGTTATCCCGGTATCAGGTGGAAGGCCGGTTGAGATCCTGCAGCTAGGAAATAAGAAACAACGAACACACAGTTAGTAGAGGCAGAGACTGGAACCCAGGAGGAGAAAGAATAATCCAAGTAAAGCAGTCAAGAACGAGCCAGGCGGGGTCGTCAATCAGATAAGTAAAGTCCAAGGGAAAATCCAGGTATCAAAGTCAAGAACAAGCCAAGTCCGCAACCAAACATAAGAGCTCTGGTGCTGGAACTCTGGGTTCGGGGGGCAGCATCACCACTGAGGGCGCTGCAGTGTCAGTCCCTGAGGCAGAAGGTGCAGCAGTGCTTGCTGGCATAGCTAGCGTCTGTACACGTTGTTCCAATTGCATATATCCCTCCTGTAGTGATTTGACTGCTTGGGTAAGGGCTGCAAGATGCTGACAGAGGTCATCCATGGCCGACTTCCCACTTGCAGGCTCAGACATGGCTGCCTGATACTGTTACGTACCTGCCGGATGAACCTGACGTGCAGTGGGAAGGCCATCTTGTACAACCCCGACTCAACCCCGACTCAACCCCGACTCAAGGGACACCGATGTTGCAACAGTGGCTGCAAGAGCCTGGCGGTGTATGGGTGCCTGGTTCTTCTTGTTCTTGTCAGTCCAGCTGGTGCAGCAGGAAACAGGAAGCAGGATGGTAGATGCAGGGCTGGGGAGACATTGAATGCGTAGTCAGACAAGCCAGGTTTGGTAACAGACGATCAGATGTAGGTATAGACAACAGGCATAGAATGGTCAGGATACAGGCAAAGTTTGGCAACAGGATATCAAACAGGGTAGAGCTGAGAGTGGTCACAAGGCAGGCCGGGATCAGGATAACAGAGATCAATCGTAGTCAAACAAGCCGGGTCAAACACAGGAAACGGATCAGATCACAGGACCTCACGGGAACAGGTATGAACTGCAGATCAGGCAGTAAAGACACTGTGCTGCTGAGGTGTTTAAATAGGGCAGCCTGTTGTCAATCACTGAAATCAGTCTGCACCATTAACCCTTAAGTGGAAGATCCATGACAGAAAATATGGTGCAGTGTACTAGCAGCATGAGTTGTCCTTCAGTCTCTGATCGAAGCCTCACAATGCTGAATAGCCGAGGTGTGCCTTTCCTGACCCTTCTCGCGGGAAATCTGTCCCTCTCTCTACCAAACTAACCTACTTAACGGGCACTATATGCCTGCACTGCCCACTTCACAAAATGCACATATTTTTGTGTGACCAAAGTTGGCCACAGAGGTCACCCATGATTGTGGTGCTCAATGGGACAGCTGCAATCCTGATGGCAGTGGTGAAATCTCCAAAGGGGAAATGTTCCTTTTGGCTTTCATATCTTCTTCCTGTACAGCAGCCATGACACAGCGATCCTTACAGACAGGAGGCCACACTGTACCTGCCTACATGCTAATGCACTATATGGCATCTGTTACATAGTTTGGACCATCTAAATCTAAATATGCTTATGCCATGCCAGTGGGATCCCGCTAGAATCTGAAAATCACTTTAGTACAAAGCACTACTACAGTGATCTCCACAAGCTTGCGAGTCCTTTGCCAAGTAGCTGCCCTGCTGCATTGTGAACACAGGATGTTGTGATGTCACTGCAACACCTCTCCACCTCATCCAATCAGAGAATGCTCTGTATTGAAATGAAATGCAAAGCATTCTTTGACTAAGATCCATGCTGAGTGTCTGATCACCTGTATTCAGAATGCAGGTGGGCAGCTGTTCAGCACAGGACCCAGAAGCTAGTGGAGATCACAGTGGTAGACACTACTACTACACTGGTCTCTATTAGAATTTGGGTCGTGTGCTTCTGCTTGTAGAAGGATCCCACAAGTATGATATGTGCATTGGTCCAAGCTTCCATATCTAATAACACATATTAAGCAGTACCTGGGACTACCAATTGAGTGTTTTCCTCCTCCATAAGGATAAATGTCAGTCATTTTTTTGGATTACTCAAAGTTCAAGCCAGTCTCCTTATTTTTTACAAAAGGCCATTCCTTTTCCTTTATCAGCATGTAGAATGCCATGAGGAATTGGAAGCGGTGGGGTGCTGAAGGTTAGGAAGAGAAGTGTTGTAGTGCCAAAGGTTAGGAGAAGTGTTGGGTGATAAAGGCTAGGAGGAGAAATTTTGAAGTGTTGAAGATTAGGAGGAGAAGTGTTGGGTGATGAAGGCTAGGAGGATAAATGTTGGAGTGTTAAAGGTTAGGAGGAGAAGTGTTGAAGTATTGAAGGTTAGGAGGAGAAGTTTTGGAGTGCAGAAGGTTAGTATAAGTGTTGGGGTGCTGATGGTTAGGAGAAGTGTTCGGGTGCTGAAGATTAGGAGAAGTGTTTGAGTGTTGAAGTTTGTGAGAAGTGTTGGACTGTTGAAGGTTAGGAGGAGAAGTGTTGGAGTGCTGAAGGTTAGGAGAAGTGTTGGGGTTCTAAAGTTTAGGAGAAGTGACAGAGTGGTGAAGATTAGGAGGAGAAGTGTTGGAGTGTTAAAGGTTAGGAGGAGAAGTGTTGGAGTATTGAAGGTTAGGAGAAGTGTTGAAGTGTTAAAGGTTAGGAGGAGAAGTGTTGGAGCATTAAAAGTTAGAAGAAGTGTTGGAGTGCTTAAGGTTAGGGGGAGAAGTGTTGGGTGATGACATTTAGGAGGAGAAGTGTTGGGTTATGAAGGTTAGGAGGAGGAGTGTTGGAGTGTTGAAGGTTAGGCAGGGAAGTGTTGGAGTGCTGAAGGTTAGGAGAAGTGTTGGAGTGCTGAAGGTTAGGAGGAAAAGTGTGGGGTGATGAAGTTTAGGAGGAGAAGTGTTGGGTGTTGAAGGTTAGGTGGAGAAGTGTTGGGTGATGAAGGTTAGGTGGAGAAGTGTTGGGTGATGAAGGTTAGGGGGAGAAGTGTTGGAGTGTTGAAGGTTAGGAGGAGAAGTGTTGGAGCGTTTAAGGTTAGGAGGAGAAGTGTTGGAGTGTTGAAGGTTAGGAGGAGAAGTGTTGGGTGATGAAAGTTAGGAGACAAAGTGTGGAGCGTTGAAGGTTAGGAGAAGTGTTGGAGTGCTGAAGGTTAGGAGGAGAAGTGTTGGGTGATGAAGGTTATGAGGAGAAGTGCTGGGTGATGAAGGTTAGAAGGAGAAGTGTTGGGTGATGAAGGTTAGGAGGAGAAGTTTTGGCCTGTTGAAGATTAGGAGGAGAAGTGTTGGAGCGTTAAAGGTTAGGAGAAGTGTTGGAGTGTTGAAGGTTAGGAGGAGAAGTGTTGGAGTGTTGAAGGTTAGGAGGAGAAGTGTTGGGTGATGAAGTTTAGAAGGAGAAGTGTTGGGTGATGAAGGTTAGGTGGAGAAGTGTTGGGTGATGAAGGTTAGGAGGAGAAGTGTTGGGTGAAGAGGGTTTAGGAGGAGAAGTGTTGGGTGATGAAGGTTAGGTGGAGAAGTGTTGGGTGATGAAGGTTAGGAGGATAAGTGTTGGAGTGTTGAAGGTTAGGAGGAGAAGTGTTGGGTGATGAAGGTTAGGAGGAGAAGTGTTGGGTGTTGAAGGTTAGGAGGAGAAGTGTTGGGTGTTGAAGGTTAAAAGGAGAAGTGTTGGGTGATGAAGATTAGAGGGAGAAGCGTTGGAGTGTTGAAGGTTAGGAGGAGAAGTGTTGGAGTGTTGAAGGTTAGGAGAAGTGTTGGAGCGTTGAAGGTTAGGAGGAGAAGTGTTGGAGTGTTGAAGGTTAGGAGGAGAAGTGTTGGAGTGTTGAAGGTTAGGAGAAGTGATGAGTGTTGAAGGTTAGAAGGAAAAGTGTTGGAGTATTAAAGGTTAGGAGAAGTGTGGGAGTGTTGAAGTTTAGGAGAAGTGTTGGAGTGTTGAAGGTTAGGAGAAGTGATGAGTGTTGAAGGTTAGAAGGAAAAGTGTTGGAGTATTAAAGGTTAGGAGAAGTGTGGGAGTGTTGAAGTTTAGGAGAAGTGTGGGAGTGTTGAAGTTTAGGAGAAGTGTTGGAGTGTTGAAGGTTAGGAGAAGTGTTGGAGTGCTGAAGGCTGGAAGGAGAAGTGTTGGGTGATGAAGGTTATGAGGAGAAGTGCTGGAGTGTTGAAGGTTAGGAGAAGTGTTGGAGTGCTGAAGGTTAGAAGGAGAAGTGTTGGGTGATGAAGGTTAGAAGGAGAAGTGTTGGGTGATGAAGGTTAGGAGGAGAAGTTTCGGCCTGTTGAAGGCTAGGAGGAGAAGTGTTGGAGTGTTGAAGGTTAGGAGGAGAAGTGCTGGAATGTTGAAGGTTAGGAGGAGAAGTGTTGGAATGCTTGCAACAGCGGGAACTTTCAAGGTAGATGTGCCACCCCTTTTGAATACAAGGGGAAAATTCCGGTGGATCTACTCCCACCATTCTAGAGAGAGCCCAAGTAGAACGACTTTAGGAAAAGAAAAAACACAAAGCCATTGCTTTATTATGAGTGAAAATACAGAGGACATGGAGAAACAGATATTCACACATTCGAAGGCAATAGCCAAGAAAAAGGTAGGTAACAATGTGCTTCTTTTACAGGCCGTGCTTAGTTTACAGGTTCACTTTAATATATTAAAACATATTGAACAGTTATGTGCATTGTTATTGTAAGTGGAAGAATCATTATGATATTATCTGTGTATTTCAATTGTATGATTTATTCGTATACAGAATATTTAGCACTGATCTTTGCTGAATAGACTTTATTGTAAAGAAATTCTGTGTCTTGGTTTAGAGTTGCTAAAATAATATAAATAATAGAGGACTAAACTTAACCACTCACAAATAAACTACCCGCACAAACAACTAAAAGTAGATAGAAGATGATGTCAGTATATTGAGAACAAAGAGAGATGTATGGTACTGAACTGTATAAAAGGAGGGAGAGAAGCCATCTCATTGTATTGTCATTGTGACACCCATGCTGCAGAGGTCTGTGTCACAATGGAGAATTATTGACTCTAATTAAAGAAGAATCCAGTGATTGGAGCTATGGGTGTATCCTATACCTACATCTTCCAACTCTGTGTGATCCTGCAATGTATGACACTCTGGAGATCAGGAATGCAGAGTCCGGTCTGTACCCTTCAATTTACTGATGTGTTTGATGAATTCCAATATTTTCAGGATGGAGATTTGATCATCGGAGGAGTGATCACTGTGAGGTTAAAACAAGAACATTTATATTCTGCTGAAAAACAGACATACAGGTATGCAACTTACTCTAGGAAGAGAGCAAACATGATCAGTGTGATCAGGGTGACAAAGAACAACAAATAGGACTTTACAAAATGACTGGAAGAAATATATGTGATGGAAATATTAAAAGAATGTATATAATGAATATGAAATGTATATACATTGTCTACTCATTTACAGTGGGGGGGGGGGGGGGGGAGTGTTTGATCCCCGGCTGATTTTGTGCGTTTTCCTACTGACAAAGAAATGATCAGTCTATTATTTTAATGGTCGGTTTAATTTAACTGTAAGAGACAGAATAACAACAAAAATATTCAGAAAAACGTATATTAAAAAATGTTATACATTGATTTGCATTTTAATGAGTTAAATTGTAGACAGTGAGAGACAGAATAACAACAAAACATCCAGAAAATAAATGTCTTTCAAAAATGTTATAAATTCATTTGCATTTTAATGAGTGAAATTATAGACTGATCAAAATCAGCAGCCGATCAAATACCTTTTCCCCTCACTGTAAATGAGTAGACAATGTATATACATTTTATATTCATTCTATACATTCTTATAATATTTCCATTGCATATATTTCTTCCAGTCATTTTGTAAAGGCCTATTTGTTGTTCTTTTCACTTCTCCTCCTAACCTTCATCCTCCAGCACTTCTCCTCCTAACCTTCATCATCCAACACTTCTCCTCCTAACCTTCATCCTCCAGCACTTCTCCTCCTAACCTTCATCATCCAACACTTCTCCTCCTAACCTTCATCCTCCAACACTTCTCCTCCTAACCTTCATCCTCCAGCACTTCTCCTCCTAACCTTCATCTCCCAACACTTCTCCTCCTATCCTTCATCTCCCAACACTTCTCCTCCTAACCTTCATCCTCCAGCACTTCTCCTCCTAACCTTCATCATCCAACACTTCTCCTCCTAACCTTCATCATCCAACACTTCTCCTCCTAACCTTCATCCTCCAACACTTCTCCTCCTAACCTTCATCTCCCAACACTTCTCCTCCTAACCTTCATCTCCCAACACTTCTCCTCCTAACCTTCATCCTCCAGCACTTCTCCTCCTAACCTTCATCATCCAACACTTCTCCTAACCTTCATCCTCCAACACTTCTCCTCCTAACCTTCATCCCCCAACACTTCTCCTTCTAACCTTCATCACTAAAAAACTTCTCCTCCTAACCTTCATCCCCCAACACTTCTCCTCCTTACCTTCATCCCCCAACACTTCTCCTTCTAACCTTCACCACACTCAACACTTCTCCTCCTAACCTTCATCACCCAACACTTCGCCTCCTAACCTTAATCCCCCAACACTTCTCCTCCTAAACTTCATCCCCCAACACTTCTCCTCCTAACCTTCAACACTCCAACACTTCTCCTAACATTCATCACCCAACCCTTCTCCTCCTAACCTTCAACACTCCAACACTTCTCCTAACGTTCATCACCCAACCCTTCTTCTCCTAACCTTCATCACCCAACCCTTCTCCTAACGTTCATCACCCAACCCTTCTCCTCCTAACCTTCATCACCCAACACTTCTCCTTCTAACCTTCATCCTCCAACACTTCCCCTCCTAACCTTCATCCCCCAACACTTCTCCTCCTAACCGTCATCACCCAACCCTTCTCCTTCTAACCTCCATCCCCCAACACTTCTCCTTCTAACCTTCATCACCCAACACTTCTCCTCTTAACCTTCATCACCCAACACTTCTCCTCCTAACCTTCATCACCCAACACTTCTCCTAAACTTCATCCCCCAACACTTCTCCTCCTAACCTTCAACACTCCAACACTTCTCCTAACATTCATCACCCAACCCTTCTCCTAACGTTCATCACCCAACCCTTCTCCTCCTAACCTTCATCACCCAACCCTTCTCCTAACCTTCATCACCCAACACTTCTCCTCCTAACCTTCACCCCCCAACACTTCTCCTAACCTTCATCACCCAACACTTCTCCTCATAACCTTCATCACAATACACTTCTCTGATGTGCTACTTTTTTTGCTGTAAAAGTGATCACTTTAATACTGTAAATAAATGTTTTTTTTTTTCCTCAGCCAGGTAGATGGAGGAATCCTCCCCACTGAGACACTGTATTCTGAATGTGGGACCCTCCACTGTCAGAATACACTGATGTTTGTTCTACAAGTCCTCTGCTTTCAGAAATATATATTATGTTTTAAGGGTTTTAGGTAATTTTATAACCAAAAATGCAAATTTTAACATGTGCGTAAAACATTAAACAAAAAATCCTCTAGAGGAGGGGAACGTTTTGGGGGAAAGTGTTAAATGCTTGCTTTGTTTGCATTTTTAGTATGAACAGTTTTTTGCACTATATTGCACTCATATTGTATGCATGTAATTTATTAGGCGCTGTACTTGTGTGTTTATTTGTATGTATGCCTTGTCATAGAGTATTGTGACAGCTTCTATTTATTGTATACATAATATTTTGGGCATTTTGCTCCATTCTCTTTTGTTTTTGTTGTTGTCTCTCATGTCTCGCATGTTCCTTCAGTTATTGCTGGAATCATTTGTTTATCGTTTATCCATGACAGTAGTCTTTACTTTGCAGTGCATTTCATGTTATATGTTTCAGATATTTATTCGTAATCTCTGATCCCTCCTATATACACATGTGTATATGTGCATACACATACAGTGCCTTGAAAAAGTATTCATACCCTTTAAAATGTTCCACATATTGCCATGTTACAATCCAGAATGTCAAATGTATTTTATTAGGGTTTTATGTGATAGACCAACACAAAGTGGCACATAATTGTGCAAGGAAAATTATAAATGGTTTTCAACATTTTTTACAAATAAATATGTGAAAGTATAGGGGGAACATTTGTATTCAGCCCCCCTGAGTCAATACTTTGTAGCACCACCTTTCACTGCAATTACAGCTGCAAGTCTTTTTGGGGATGTCTCTACCAGCTTTGCACATCTAGAGAGGGACATTTCTCCCATTCTTCTTTTCAAAATATCTCACGCTCTGTCAGATTGGATGGAGAGCGTCTGTGGACTACAATTGTCAAGTCTTGCCACAGATTCTCTATTGGATTTAGATCTGGACTGTGACTGTGACTGGGCCATTCTAACACATGAATATGCTTTGATCTAAACCATTCCATTGTATCTCTGGCTGTATGTTTTGGGTCATTGTCCTGCTGGAAGGTAAATCTCTGCCCCAGTCTCAACTCTAACAGGTCTTCTTCTAAGATTGTCCTGTATTTGGCCCCACCCATCTTCCCATCAACTCTGACCAGCTTTCCTGTCCTTGCTGAAGAAAAGCATCCCCACAACACAATGCTGCCACCACCACGTTTCACGGTGGGGATGGTGCGTTTAGAGTGATGTGCAGTGTTAGTTTTCTGCCACACATAGCGTTTTGGTTTTAGGCCAAAAGGTTCAACTTTTGTCTCATTTGACCAGACTTTTGACTTCCTCGTGTTTGCTGTGTCCCCCAAATGGCTTCTCGCAAACTGCAAATGGCACTTCTTACAACTTTCTTTCAACAATGTCTTTCTTCTTGCCACTCTTCTATAAAGAGCAGATTTGGGGAGTGCATAACTAATAGTTGTCCTGTGGACAGATTCTCCCCCCTGAGCTGTGGATCTCTGCAGCTCCTCCAGAGTTACCATGGACCTCTTGGCTGCTTCTCTGATGAATGCTCTTCTTGCCCGGCCTGTAAGTTTAGGTGAATGGCCATGTCTTGGTAGGTTTTCTGTTGTGCCATACTCTTTGTATTTTCAGATGGTGGATTGAACAGAGCTCTGTGAGATGTTCAAAGCTTGGGATATTTTTTTATAACCTAACTCTGCTTTAAACATCTCCACAACTTTATCCCTGACCTGTTTGGTGTGTTCTTTTGGCTTCATGATGCTGTTTGTTCACAAAGCTCCTCTAACAAACCCCTGAGGGCTTCAAAAACAGCTGTATTTATACAGAGATTAAATTACACACAGGTGGACTCTTTTTACTAATTAGGTGACTTCTGAAGGCAATTGGTTCCACTCGTATTGAGTTAGGGGTATCAGAGTAAAGGGGGCTGAATACAAATGTACCCCCCACACTTTTCACATAATTATTTGTAAAAAATGTTGAACTTACATAGCTTACAGAGCTGCTATTCAGCTAGATTTACCATCGGGATTAGCCGCTGGTGCTCGGTCATTTGATTTACCAGCTAATTACTGTATGTTTTTTTAATTAATTTTTTTTATAAAGGACATGTCAATTGTTTGGTGTCTTCTTTTCTAGATTTAAACTTTTTATGAGAATGAGTATGGGAAGGTGCCCCCTTTTTACTAAAGGGGGCTTTTAGATACCACCTGCAGACCACCGGGCAAATGCTGTGGGGAAGAGCCTTTCTCATTAACAATAGGACAAGGTACCTTGCCAAGGGATACCCCCCGGCAAAGCATCACTTGCCATGTGGCCTGATATGGTTCAAGAGGGGAGGTGTATGCTCCTCCCCCTTCCCTATCCAGTCAGTCTGCAGTAGAAATCTGTACCCGAACCAAAGGGTGTGGTATGTATTTCCTGGGGAATCTCATGCATTTTTTTGGGATAAAGTACACCCTTAAAATCAATATGAGTCTCAAACCATTTTGCTTGAAGCATTTAAAAAAAAATCATTGCTCTTGCCCAAATTAATTATTTATATACAGTATAAATATATATATATATATATATATATATATATATATATATATATATATATATATATATATATATTGCATTGATTCATATTCCCCAGTGCAGTAACTATTCCCTTTTTGACACCATCTTCCCTATAAACACAGAAAATGGGCATTTTTAATAAAGTTCAACAAACGCCTGCTGAATCAAACCCAGTGCAGTTTGGCTCGCCACTACATGCCTGATCAGTCCACATGATTAGTTTAAACATCTAGCTTTAATTTACAGATATGTTGTGTAAAACTTAGCATTACCTTAACATTGTTTCTTCCCAAGGAAGCATTGCCTAAAAGTCTTTCCCTCTGAACTTAATGTTAAGCTCATCACATGTATGAATATTTTAAACATATTTTACATTAATATAGAAATTATTAACTTGCTGTTTCGGAAAAAAATAAATATTTTTTGTAGCCCATCTTACCGGTATTACCTAAAACTCCTAGCTTTCCTTTCTGCAATTGATAATATTAACCAGGATCCAGACATTTTACCAAATATCACTCTCGGCTTCCATCTATATGACTCATGGCTGGAACCCAGGAAGGCTGTACAGAGTGTTCTGCAGATCTTGTCTGGACCAAATGGGACAATTTCTAATTATTGCTGTAAAGGACAAGGCAAGCTGGCTGGTGTTATTGGAGATCAGTATTCATCCACTACAATCCCAATCGCCCAAATCCTCGCACTGTACAGATACACACAGGTGAGTGAAAATTGCTTGTATATGTCTACCACAACCCCAAGTCAACAGAGACAACAATATACATTTTACAAAAATATTCCAGTTTGTGAAAGTTAACCACATGGGACCTGGAAGATTTCACCCCCTTCATGACCAGGCGTTTTTTTGCTACTCAGCTCTGTCCTCCTTTAACCACTTCAGCCAAGGAAGGGTTTGCTCCTTTAATGACCAGGCCATTTTTTGCGACACAGCACCGCATCACTTTAACTGACAATTGTGTGGTCGTGCAAATTGAGCTTCCTTTTGGTGGTATTTGTTCACTTCTGCGTTTTTTATGTTTTGCGCTATAATGCCACGTACACAGGATCTGAAATCAATGTGAACTTTTGGTCGGAAATTCTGGCCCAGATTCAGAGAGAATTGGATTCTCGTAGCGTATCAGAAATACACTACGCCGCCGTTTTTTACCTGGCTCTACGTGGAATCCAGGTAGATTTTGTCCAGTAAACGACGGCGGCGTAGTGTATTTCTCTTGTCGCAATCCATCTAGACGAGTAGGGGGCGTGAAGGATTTAAAATAGGCGCGTTCCCGCGGCGAGCAAACTGCGCATGCTCCGTTCGCAAATTTCCCGCCGTGCATTGCGCGAAATCACGTTGTTACGTCATTCGTTGTTTGAGTAGCGTCGTTTACGGACATTTGTATTCCCGAACGAGTTACGCAAAAAAAAAAAAATTAAATTCGACGCGGGAACGACGGCCATACTTAACATGGGCTACGCACCGTTAGACTAGCAAAAAGCTGGTCTAACAGTACGTAAAAAAAAACAGACGTAAGCGATTGCGAAGACCGCTCGTATCTTTGTGGATCGCCGTAAAAACACATTTGCATATCCCGACGCATGAAAACGACGCGAACTCCTCCGAGCAGCCGCAAAAATATCGCAGCGTAGATCCGAAGGTTTACGAAGACGTAAGCCTCTCGGATCGAAGCCCGAAGCCGCCGTATCATGGTTTGAGGATTCAAACTAGTGATACGGCGGGCAAAATTTGAAATTACTCCTGTCTAACACCAGTTAGACAGGCGTAATTGCTTTATGAATCTGGGCCTCTGTGTGTAAACTCCATCTCACTTTTTTTGTTTGAATTTCCAGCAGCAAAAATTTGAGAGCTGGTTCTTAATTTTTCCGACAAGAAAAGTTCTTGTCGGAAATTCCGATCGTCTTTATGCAATGCCGACGCACAAAAAAACACACATGCATGCTCGGAATCAATTCGATGCATGCTCGAAATCATTGAACTTCATTTTCTTGGCTTGTTGTAGTGTTGTACGTCACCGCGTTCTTGACGCTCGGAATTTTGTGTGCAACACATCGAAAAAAAATCCACGGTTTTCTTGTTAACATTTCCGATCGTGTGTGTGGCATAAACAAAAAAATAACAATAATTTTGAAATAAAAAAACAATGGGGTAGATTCAGGTAGGAGATAAGACGGCTTATCTCCAGATAAGCCGTCTTATCTCTGCGTTTTATGAGCCCAATCTATGCCACTGATTCATAAAATCATAGATTTTCCTTAGACGCTGTCTAATCTTATTTTCATATTTTAGGCTGGCCGCTAGGTGGCGTTCCCGTCTAAAATATGTAAATGAGCCTATACGCCGATTCCCGAACGTACGCCCGGCCGGCGCTATTCAATTACGTTGTTTGCGTTAGCGTAGTACCGTCCTAATGTTATGCCTGCTATATGAGGCGCAGGCAATGTTAAGTATGGACGGCGTGCCAACGCTTTTTTTCCCCGTTGTTTACGTCGTTTACGTAAAACGTTCGCGAATAGGGTTTTGCGTAAGTGCCGTTCATGTCGTTTACACGTCGAATTGATGTCGAGATTTGGAGCATGCGCACTGGGAACCAATCACGAAGTTTGTTCGGCGTGGGGACGCGCTTCATTTAAATTATACACGCCCCCTACCCGCCGAATTTGAATTTGGCCGGCTCTTTTACGCTACGCTGCCTCAACTTTACAGGCAAGTGCTTTGGGATTAAAGCACTTGCCTGAAAAAGTTGCGGCGGCCTAGTTTAAAAGCCAGACGCTAGGCATGCCTATAGATAGGCATTTCTACGTGAATCTACCCCAATATGTTTATCTATTTGCTATAATAAATATCCCAAAAAAGAAAAAAAATGTCTTCATCAGTTTAAGCCAATATATATTCTTCTACTTATTTAATGGTAAAAAAAAATGCAATAAGCGTATATTGATTTGTTTGCACAAAAGTTATAGCGTCTACAAAATAGGGGATACATTTATGGCTTTTTTATTATCATATTTTTTTTACTCGTAATGATGGTGGGAGGGGAGTGGGAAGGAGTGTCAGCAGCCTGGTTAGTGATAAAAGTAAGTAATAAACCTAAAATGCATAAGCTTTATATTTGAACAATGCATTTTGGATGTTGCAGCCAATTTAACCATGCAGCTATAAACTTCTTTAGTTGCAAACTTCTATGCAAAACAAAAAAAACTTCATAGTCATTGAGACCCTTGCAACCATGCAATATTGTCTCAGCAAAACAGACCGAGACCCTCACAACCACGCAATGTCTCAGAAAACAAACCTTCATACTCATCGATGCCCCTGCAACCACCTGACATTCACTGACACCCATACAACCACACAAAGTTGTCCCCAGTAGTAAAAAACACATTGCAGCATGCACCTACCTGCAAACATGCATACAAACTAACTTGCAAACACACCTCAGTGACAAACAATTAGCCAAACAAACATGCAGTGGCACCCAGTTGGCCATTCATCTCCAGTGGCCTGCGGGCCACTTATCCTATGTCTTTCTCCCTGAGGTTAGTTCAAGTTTCCATCCGACACCAGCAAGTGCACATTGGTCTGCGGGTGCACGTTGGTCTGCGAGTGCACGTACATCGTCTTGTTGAGCACCTGTGTATTGTCTTGATTTTCTCACACCAATGCAAGATCTAGTCCAAGTTCTGAAACTAGATCAAGCATCAGTAGCAGACTTAGCTACGTGGGACAACTTCCCCATCTGATAGAACAGCATTTCAATGTTTATCCTGAAAGTGTCAGTTGAGCCACCATGGGCTTCGCGGCCATTTTTCAGGCCACCACTGGTTCACCAAACCTTGGCCCCCAGAAATTCTCTTAAATTTCTGCTTTACCCAGTCTTCATCACTCTTTGTGCTGTACTCCATCATGGCAGCTGCCCAGGTCTGGGGGCACACTAGAACAGGACAGACAGTGCTCTTCACCATGTACAATCAGGCCACAGCCAACATCATTAATTAAGGTAGATCTAAGTCACTCCCCATCACGTCCTTTCTGCACAGGCTCACGCAGTTGTCATTCCATCACCAGTTTACTATCTTCTGTAGACATTTTCCAGGCAAATGCAAAATCGAGCTGATGCGCTGTCCCGTTCCAACCTTACTTTGTTTTTTCCAGCAAGAGCCTGGAGCCAACCCAACAACTATTCCTGTCCCACCCTGGTCATTGTTTACGATGGACTGAAGTCGCATCTCACCATCGCAACCCAGCTTATTAACCACTCCTTGGCATGCAACACACTAAAGGCCTATCGCACTGCTTGGAACACTAACTGCAAATTTTTGGCCCCTTGCCCGGAGCAGCAATAGACAACATTAGACACGTCCTAGCCATCATATTGTATTGCCACATGCAGCTGACCCTTTCTCACAATACTATCACGCTATACCTAGATGGCGTCCAGCATTTCCTGTCCTTGCAGGACCCCAGTTAACCTGTCAGTATTCTCAATCCCATGCAGTCAAGTCCCTCCTACAGGGCATACAGAAGCACTAATCCATAGTCAGTGGCAAGCGCCTACCTTTTAAGAGTGTCCTCTTTAGGTACATGTCTGAAATCTTTACTCGTTCTCTGTTTGAGGCTTTGCCCAGCCTAGTCATCCAAACAGCCATCTACCAGGCCTTCTACAATTCCCTACGATGTAGTGAATTTACAGTCAGCGTATCACGGTAGTTAAAGATAAACTCACCAAGGCCAAGATGCTGAGGGCGGCTCCCTTTGCGACCTAGCGCGATCCACACCCTGGAGTGGGTACAGGGGGACGGACGCACCGGGAGGCACCGGTACCGACAGGTGGACGTAGACTGGATCCGTGGAGCAGAGACTGATCCGGAAGCAGGTCACTGAGGTCAGCTGAGGAAGCACACAGAGATAGTCCGGAAGTCCAGATAGCTGGAGCTGGGAGCAAGCAGAAGATTAATCCAGGAAACAGGCCGTGGTCAGGAGGGTTGGAGAAATCAGGAAGTCCGATAGTTCAAGCCAAAGGTCAAGGAGCAGGAGGAAGCAGCAGTCCGGTAACAATAGCCAAAAGGTCAAAGGATCAGGATCAAGAGGTAGTAGGTATCAGATTCACTTAGAAGCTGTGACAAGCCAGCAACCAGACAGGAGGAAGAGGCTGGCTTAAATAGCCCGCCTAAGCCACTGATTGGTCGGATGGGGAGTGTGTCCGTGCGCGCCCGTGCGCGCGCGCCGCAACGCGCGCCTATACCGCGCACGCGCGCGCCTAATACATGCACGCGCGCGCCCGAGCCGCGCATGCGCGCGCCCGCGGTGAACGGCCGCGAACGGGCAGTTCTAATGCCCTGACAGTGCCCCCCCCCAAGGGGCGGGCTCCGGACGCCCAAACTGTTCATCAACTCCGGATGGTCCCGATGGAACGTTCGGATCAGCCGAGGGGCATGTAAATTTCTGGAGGGCTCCCAGGAATTGTCCTCAGGAGGGTAACCCTTCCACTTGATTAAGTACTGAAGTTGCCTCCCCCTCTTTCGACAGCTCAGAATGGATTCCACCTCGAACTCCTTTTCACCTTCGATCACCACCGGAGGCGGTGGGAGTTCTTCTCTTCCAGGGAAGGTGTCTGGTATGAAAGGTTTGAGCAGGGATGCGTGAAAGACAGGATGGATCCTATAAGAGTCCGGTAATTCTAGTTCGAAAGCCACAGGGTTGATCTTCCGCTTGATTTTAAATGGGCCGATGAACCTAGGGCCAAGTTTCCGGGAAGGGATTGGTAGTTTGAGGTTTGTGGCCGATAACCAGACCTTTTCGCCAGCTTCGAAATTCGGGCAGTCCTTCCTCCCCCTGTCGAAAAACTTCTTGTAGCTCCTTTGGGCTTGGTGCATGGTCTCCTGGAGTTTCTGGAAGTTTTGTTGCATGGCAACTATACGTTCCTGGACAGCTGGGACCGAAATTTCAGGAATGGAGTCCGGAAGGAAGGTAGGATGGTATCCGAGGTTGGCCCAAAACGGGGTCTGGTTAGTAGATGAGTGAACCGAATTGTTGTAGGCAAACTCTGCCGCTGGTAGCAAAGATGCCCAGTCGTCTTGAGATGATGAACAGAAACAACGGAGGTATTGCTCCAACGTTTGGTTGGTCCTCTCTGTCTGGCCATTGGACTGCGGGTGGTAGGCAGACGAGAGGCAGATCTTAATTTCAAGCGACTTGCAGAGCTCCCTCCAGAATTTAGAAGTAAATTGCACACCCCTATCTGACACGATGCTCTTGGGTGCCCCATGGAGTCTTATGATTTCCTTAAAAAAAAATTTGGCTGTCTCAGACGCGGAGGGTGTACCAATCATAGGCAGGAAGTGTGCTAATTTAGACAGTCGGTCAATTACCACTAGAATCGTAGTAAAGCCTTCGGAGGGAGGCAGATCTACAATGAAATCCATTGACACATCTGTCCAGGGGCGTTCCGGAACAGGAAGGGGTTTGAGAAGGCCCCAGGACTTGACGTTCGGACCCTTACAACGTTGGCAGCGGGTACAAGAAGACACGTAGGTCTTACAGTCTAATTTCCATTTTGGCCACCAGAAAGAGCGTCCGATCAACTCCGCGGTCTTCCATGTTCCGAAGTGGCCTGCCAGCTTGTGATCGTGGAATGTGCTTAACACCAATTCCCTTGTTTCTGTAGGTACAAAGACTTTGCCCCGTGACCACAGTAGACCGTCTTGTTTCTCCAGAGAGAGTGCCAGTTCGTCGGTGCATTGGTCCGAGGCCCTTTTAAGAGAGGTCAGTAGGTCAATTGGAGAAATTAATAAAAAGTTCTTAGGGGTTAGGATGGTACTGGGCTCCAGCGGATCGGGTGTTTCGGTGAACATTCTGGAAAGGGCGTCTGCTTTCCCATTCTTAGACCCCGGTCTGAAGGTGATGTGGAACTGAAAACGAGTGAAGAATAAGGCCCAGCGAGCTTGTCTTGGTCTCAGACGTTTAGCGGATCGCAAGTACTCTAGGTTTTTATGGTCCGTAAAAATCAGAATGGGGTGAAGGGCACCTTCCAGGAGATACCTCCATTCCTCCAAGGCAAACTTAATGGCCAGTAATTCCCTGTCACCGACGTCATAGTTTCTTTCCGGGGAGCTTAGTTTCCGTGAAGCATAAGCTACAGGATGTAGCAGAGATTTAGGTCCCTGTCTCTGCGATAGGATTGCTCCGATGGCTATTTCCGAGGCGTCCACCTCCAAGATAAAGGGCAAGGTTGGGTCTGGGTGTTTTAGAACAGGCGCGGAAGAAAACAAGGTCTTGAGCTTTGTGAATGCCTCCTGTGCTTCCTGGGACCAGTGGAAACGACATCCCTGCTGGGTCAGTTTGGTAATAGGGGACACAGTGGATGAAAAGCCGGTAATGAATCTTCGGTAAAAGTTGGCGAAGCCAATAAAACGCTGTACCCCCTTTTTGTCGGTCGGAGCTGGCCAGTCCTGGACTGCTTTAACTTTCTGCGGATCCATGGATATCCCATTGGTCGAGATGGTAAAGCCCAAGAACTGAATGGTGGTCTTTTCAAATTCGCACTTCTCAGCTTTAAGGTATAATTTATGTTGCCTGAGGATGGCCAGGACTTGTTTAACGTGGACCCGGTGCACTTCAAGGGATACTGAGAAGATGAGGATGTCATCTAGATAGACGACCAGGAAGTCATCCAGGAATTGGCGGAAGATGTCATTTACCAGGTGCTGGAAAGTGGCAGGGGCATTACAGAGCCCGAAAGGCATCACCAGATATTCAAAGTGGCCAAACCTTGACCTGAAAGCTGTCTTCCACTCGTCTCCGGGCCGGATTCGGATGAGGTTGTATGCACCCCGGAGGTCGAGTTTGGAGAAAACCCGGGCTGAACGGAATCGCTGGAATAGTTCCGGGATCAGGGGTAAGGGATACCGGTTCTTGATGGTTATTTTATTCAACTCCCGATAATCGATGCAAGGCCTGAGGGAGCCATCTTTTTTCTCGACGAAGAAGATTCCTGCCCCAGCTGGGGAAGAGGAAGGACGAATGAATTTCTTTTCTAAGTTTTCGTCGATGTAAGCTTTAAGGGCTACTAATTCAGTCTCTGATAAAGGAAAAATTCTTCCGAAAGGGATCTTAGAACCAGGCAACAGGTCAATAGGGCAGTCGTATGACCGGTGCGGAGGAAGGCGGTCTGCCTGTTGTTTGTCAAACACGTCTCTATATTCTGAGTAGACCGCGGGAACGTGTTGAAGGTCTTCTGACGCTGTCATCAAGGTAGCACAAGCGGGTTTAGTAGGTGTGAGGCAGTGTTGGGCACAATAGACTGAGGGGAATTTGATCTCCTTTTCGCCCCAGTCTATACTGGGTTGGTGCACTTGTAGCCATGGAAGACCCAAGATGATGGGGGCTAAAGGAGACGGGATAAGGTCTAGGCATAGGTACTCTTGGTGTCCGGTATCCGAGACGGCAGGAATAGGTAGAGTTTCGTGGGTCACAAGTCCTGAGCGGGGAAGTGAGCCGTCTGCCAGATGGATCGATAAGGGGAGGTCCTTAGGACGACAAGGGATCTGCAGCTTCTGGGCCAGGGCGGAGTCCATGAAGCAGCTGCAGGCCCCAGAGTCAACGATGGCCGGTAGCCGGGTCGCCCCCTCCGGGAGCTGTAGGGAGAGAAAGAGGATAACATAAGTCTGAGGTAAGTTGGTAATGTGGTAATTGAAGGTGGATGATGGCCTAGACTTACTGGGTCTAATGGGACAAGTGCGGAGGAAGTGGCCTGCTCCACCGCAATACAGGCACAGATTTGACTGGCGCCTACGCTGCCTCTCTTCAGGCGTGAGGGGAGCCCGGATCATCCCGAGTTGCATGGGCTCAGGATCCTGAAGCGGGAAAGCGGGCGGAACCGGGAGAGGCGGAGGAGCTGGAGGGAACCTTGGTGGGGTCCAGCTGGGACGAGTGGTTTGACAGCGTTCTGAACGTCGCTCACGTAGGCGTCTGTCAAGTTGGGTCGCTGATTGAATCAAAGCTTCCAAAGTAGCAGGTGGATCAATTCTAGCCAATTCGTCCTTGAGGGACTCCGAGAGACCTTGGCGGAATTGATATTTTAGGGCGGCCTCATTCCACCCTGTGTCAGCAGACCATTTTCGGAATTCTGCAATAAAGTCCTCCACTGGTCTCCTCCCTTGGTTCAGCTGGTGGAGAGTAGCTTCGGCCGTAGCTGAACGGAGGGGGTCATCATATAGTTCAGACATGTTTTTAAAAAAGGTGTCTAAAGTGTCCAGTATTGGGCTCTTTTGTTCCAGTAGGCTGTGTGCCCAAGCCTGTGGCTCGTCCGTGAGTAAAGAAATCACAAAGCCTACTTTCACGGCTTCCGAACAGAAAGTTCTAGGTTGCAGGGCCAGGTACAGTGAGCATGCATTTTTGAATGCCCGGAATTTCTTGCGGTCGCCAGAGAATCGCTCAGGTGTTGGGACGCGAGGTTCTGGGTGAGAAACAACCACTGCTGGTCCTGGAGAAGACTGGGAGGTGGATGCTCCCATAGCTGGAGCCGCGGGAGGGGCCGTGGATCCAGGCGTGACAGCCATTTGTTGGAGGCGACCATCCATTTGTACGTATCCGTCCTGCAACTTCTGTACTGCGTCGGTTAGTGCTGAGACTTGTAGGCACAGGGTCTCGAAGGGGGAGCGCGCCCTGTCGGCCTCGGACATCTGGCTGGCTTGTACTATCACGGTAGTTAAAGATAAACTCACCAAGGCCAAGATGCTGAGGGCGGCTCCCTTTGCGACCTAGCGCGATCCGCCCCCTGGAGTGGGTACAGGGGGACGGACGCACCGGGAGGCACCGGTACCGACAGGTGGACGTAGACTGGATCCGTGGAGCAGAGACTGATCCGGAAGCAGGTCACTGAGGTCAGCTGAGGAAGCACACAGAGATAGTCCGGAAGTCCAGATAGCTGGAGCTGGGAGCAAGCAGAAGATTAATCCAGGAAACAGGCCGTGGTCAGGAGGGTTGGAGAAATCAGGAAGTCCGATAGTTCAAGCCAAAGGTCAAGGAGCAGGAGGAAGCAGCAGTCCGGTAACAATAGCCAAAAGGTCAAAGGATCAGGATCAAGAGGTAGTAGGTATCAGATTCACTTAGAAGCTGTGACAAGCCAGCAACCAGACAGGAGGAAGAGGCTGGCTTAAATAGCCCGCCTAAGCCACTGATTGGTCGGATGGGGAGTGTGTCCGTGCGCGCCCGTGCGCGCGCCCGCAACGCGCGCCTATACCGCGCACGCGCGCGCCTAATACATGCACGCGCGCGCCCGAGCCGCGCATGCGCGCGCCCGCGGTAAACGGCCGCAAACGGGCAGTTCTAATGCCCTGACACAGCGGCTCCGGCAGTCAAACACTGCTCCAATGCCCCCCGACTAGCTTTCTAACCACTATACTCTCACAGTCTGTAAATGCAACAAACAAGCCCCAGGGGTTGACATCAACCTGTTTCAGAGTAACAACACGCCCAGTGATGGTGCTCGACCGACTATTGCCCCATCTACCCAGCCAATCTGATGGTAGCTCATTGCTACCCTTTCTAAACCAGCTCCCTGAGTGGCAGCTAATTTGTTAAGCATGTCAAAATCCTCCTAAGCAATTTGGGCTTCAAACCCCAGTCAGTTCTCTGAACATTCCTTCCGAATTGGAGCAGCCTCAGCTGCCTCCCAACAGGCAGTACCAGACCACGTAATCAATAGGGATGAGCTCCATGTTTGATTCGAACGTATGTTCGACTCGAACATTGTCCGTTCATATGTTCGACGAAATTCAAACAAAACGGGTCGTTCGCGCCAAATTTGAGTGACGCGCAATGGCCCATAATTCACTGCGGCATTGCACACTGATGATTGGCCAAGCATGCTGTATGTCCCGCATGCTTGGCCAATCACAGCGCGCAAAAAACGAAGAGCCATAATTGGCCAAAGCCTGGGTGGCTTTGACCAATTATGGCTCAGGGCATTAGCACACGCCCCACACTATAAAAGGCAGCCTGCTGGGCGGCCTCGTGTAGTGTGTTCCGGCTTGTTAATGAGAGCAGTCAGAAAGACAGAGAGATTCTCTTTTTAGATAGCTAGATAGAGCAGGCAGGCTAGTCAGTTTAGCTTAAATTACAGTGTATAGAGAATATATATACATCCCTAGGAGTTGTACATATATTTATATACTGTATAGCTTAGCTAGATCAGCTATTCCTATTTGTCAGGCAGCAGATTGTGCTAGCTGCAGTGTTCTAACCTGTTATATTGCCTGTGTGCTGTTTAGTTTACACCTAAACGTACTCGGTGTTACTGCACTTGTCCTGTTTATTTGCAACTAAACGATAGTTACTGCACGTTTGCTGTTTAATAGCACCTAAACGCATTTGCTGTAACTGCACGTGTGTTGTGTAATAGCACCTAAACGCAGTTGGTGTAACTGCACCTTTGCTGTTTGATAGCACCTAAACGCATTAGCTGTTACTGCACGTGTGTTGCATAATAGCACCTAAACGCAGTTGGTGTAACTGCACCTTTGCTGTTTGATAGCACCTAAACGCATTATCTGTTACTGCACGTGTGTTGTGTAATAGCACCTAAACGCAGTTGGTGTAACTGCACCTTTGCTGTTTGATAGCACCTAAACGCATTAGCTGTTACTGCACGTGTGTTGCATAATAGCACCTAAATGCAGTTGGTGTAACTGCACCTTTGCTGTCTGATAGCACCGAAACGCAGTTGGTGTAACTGCACCTTTGCTGTTTGATAGCACCTAAACGCATTAGCTGTTACTGCACGTGTGTTGTTTAATAGCACGTAAATGCATTAGCTGTCACTGCACGTTTGCTGTTTAACAGCACCTAAACGCAGTTGGTGTAACTGCACGTGTGTTGTGTAATAACACCTAAATGCAGTTGATGTAACTGCACCTTTGCTGTTTGATAGCACCTAAATGCATTATCTGTTACTGCACGTGTGTTGTGTAATAGCACCTAAACGCAGTTGGTGTAACTGCACCTTTGCTGTTTGATAGCACCTAAACGCATTAGCTGTTACTGCACGTTTGCTGTTTAATAGCACCTAAGCGCATTTGCTGTAACTGCACGTGTGCTGTGTAATAGCACCTAAACGCAGTTGGTGTAACTGCACCTTTGCTGTTTGATAGTACCTAAACGCATTAGCTGTTACTGCACGTTAAAACACTACTACTGGTTGTGACACACCTCTTTCCTCCACTTTCTGCCCCTGTTTAACAGGGGCGTCTAATAACAATGTTTGATGCAATACTTTGCACGTGGCTCTTTGTTGCGCTCAAATTACAGTATCTGTGGGGGTTGCAGTGTTGTGTTGTGCCTAAGGCCACATTTTTCTGCCCCTGTTTAACAGGGGCGTCTAATAACAATTTTTGATGCAATACTTTGCATGTGGCTCTTTGTTGCACTCCAATTACAGTATGACATGGTTCAGATTCTACTTAACAAACCTACAGTCCTTGTCTTGTATACTGCTGTTCAAAGTATATAGGGCCAAAGGGTCTTGTCAGGGCCGATCCTCGCTATAGGCTCACTATGCAAGCCACTTAGGGCCCCGCAAAGCTGCAAAGGGCCCAACAAATTACTAGAAGCCCCGCCTGGTAAGAAGTCATTTTCGCCCCCTCACACCGATTCTAAACTCGCTGGCTGAGTCATTTCCGACAGCAGAACACCCCCTCCCCCGCTTCTCAACTTTCTTTAATGTGACATGTCACTGTCGTCAGCGCCCCCCGCTTCTCATTTTTAATGTGCCATGTCATTTTGCTTAGGGCCCCAGGGAGGTCAGGATTGGCACTGGGTCTTGTAATGACCTGGGGGGAGTGGTGGCGGGGAAACTCATGCTATTTTTTTTCAATGACGTGTATCCATATTGCAGGGACCAAACATTACATTAAAGCCGAAAGCAGTATTAAATTTATTTTTTCTTATAGTAATCTCATGTTGTGCAGGGACATTTCTAAACACGTGCTACTACTATAGACACCCAGCCGGTACAATATTTAAAGGAATTTTTCATTTCTTTTTTTTTCACTTTAAGCATCAATAAAATCGCTCTGGAAAAAATGTCCGTTTTAAAACTTTTTTTTCCATTTATACATGTTCCCTGGGGCAAGACCCGGGTTCTGAAAGACGTTTTCCAACAATAAATTGAATATCGGTCTTTAAAATGATGGTTTTTTAATTCGAACGTTCGAGTCCCATAGACTTCAATGGGGTTCTAAATGTTCGCGCGAACCCGCGGTCTGTTCGAACGTTCCGGTGCCTAGTAATCAATAAACTAGGCCGATGGATGTCTGCTTGTTTTGTCACATACATCCCAAATTCTCAGGAAGGAATGGCACAAGCCTTTACCAAGCTGGCTCAATAAATACAAGAAATCAATAAAAAGCTATTTCCCTATCTGAGTCTTTTGCCCCCTTTTCTTGGCATACTGACCAGACCACCAAGGCACACTTCAGGTCTATTTATGTTGTAAGTCTTTTCTCATGGTAATGTGATCCACAATGTGATCTCGGTCAGAGGGCCACCACCATAAATAAGAAGGCCAATATGGTGGCCTGAGTTTTAGGGAGCCTGGAGGGTATTTAAGCAGCCCATTCACCCATGCTCTTTGCCGGTTCAGTGTGTGGTACTACACGTCACTGAGTCGACTCTTCCCAGCTCACCTCATGTCCGTAAGTCTGCGCATTCAATCGCATTCAACGCCTTCCCACCCTTCCTTTTTTCAGGGCACTTCTTCAATTAACTACCCATTACTTACCTTGGGTATGCCCCCTTTTCTTTGCATACTGACCAGACCACCAAGGCACACTTCAGGTCTATTTATGTTGTAAGTCTTGTCGTGTGTTTATGTGATCCACATCTCTCTCGGTCAGAGGGCCACGACCATATATGTGTGTATGTATATATATATATATATATATTTATATATATATATATATATTGTAATATTGGGGGTGTTTAGCTCAAGTGGGATATGCGATTTTAAGCGATTCATGCCAGTCCAGAATTCTGTTTAAGGGCTTGTTGGCCCACTTTTATTCAAAAGGCAAAAATAAACAAAAAATCCAAACAGAGTATTCCCACACAGGGGTTCTTTACTGTCCACGCAAAATGATACATTCAGCCTCCTGGCTTACACGTGTAAAGAAAATACAGAGCCACCTGGCTCTCCTCAGCAGTAGCCCAACTGCTTAGGCTCCAGCATGGAACCTTCCTGACTCCTGTCAGCAACCTCACTCAGGTCTCTGGGGTTTCTCACAGTGCAGACTGCACTCTCCAGCTAATTCAGTGCACACCTGCACTCTCTGGGTTCTCCCTTGCAAGCCTGGTCTCCTCGGGAGGGTGGAGCCCAGAATCCTGGTCCTAATGGCCCATACACACGATCCGAATATCGGACGAAAACGATCGTCCGATGATGGATCGTACGATTTTCGGATCGTGTGTACACTACTTTCGACAGCCGATCATGACCGTTCATCCGATTAAATTCGATCGGACAAGCGCGAAAATTTTTCTCGTCCGATGTCCGATCGTCCGATTTTCGTTTAGTCAGTACAGCCGTCGTCCGACAATACAATACAAATACATTACAACACGTGACATCACTTCCGATCGTTTTTTTCTATCGTACGATAATTTTCGTGAGTTTAAAAACCTATTTTATTTTACTCGCGATTATTAAGCGAAAAAAGTCGTACGATCCGTCGGCCGATATTCGGATCGTGTGTATGGGCCATTAGTTTCCTATCAGGACCACACACACCTGCACAATCAGTGTGCTGATCTATCTCACAGTCTGGACCCAGGACTGAGGATTTCATCCCACCCAGATCTCTGTGAAATCCCCGGGCTCCAGGTCCCAAACTGGATTTTATTAACAAATGAGGAAACTCAGGGGCATGTGAATAGAGGAGAGTCCGAGGATGGGTGGAGAAATGTTTGTTGTAGGGGTCACACATACAAGCTTAGGGCTGCCATCATGGGGGAACAGAAACCGTGTTCCAAGTACTGTCAAGAAAACAAGGGGTGAGGCGCCTCTAAGAGTAGATGTTTAAGATAATTTAATAGGTTAATAAATACAGGCAGAGGCGTTGCTAGGGGGGTGCGGGGGGTGCGGCCCGCACCCGGGTGACACCCGCTAAGGGGTGAAACCAAATTTTTTTTTTTTTTTAGATGACATGCCCAGCCTGGCCAGCCATTGCCCAGCGCCGAGTCCGACTGACTGGACTTTTTATCCTTTGTCTGCTCCTCCCGGCTGAGGGCTCCCCTAGGACTGAGCGTCTGCCTGTCGCAGTCTGCGCTGTGTGATGATCATGTGGCGTCAGTCACATCACGCACGGCACAGTGCTTTCAGTATCTCTGCCCGGGCGGGCGGCGCGGTGGCTGCAACGGACAAGTGACAACGGCTGCACGTGTGTGACCTCCCCCCTCCCTGGCACCTGCTGTGATGATTGCTGCTGCCCACACACCAGACTTGGGCTGGCGCTGGCCGCGGCTTGTAACAGGTGCGTGGGGGGGTGCTTTGGAGCGATATTAGGAACGGGGGGGGGGGTTGTGAACTTGTGTTGTGCCCACAGAGTCAGTCCGCCGCAGCAGGGCCTAATAGGAACAGGTGGGGGGGTGTTTTTTGATCCAAAAAGATTAAATCAATGGTGACAATTGATCTGGCACAGTGGCGACAATTGATGGCATGGCACAGTGGTGGCAATTGATCAGATCTGGCACAGTGGTGTGAATTGATGGCACAGTGACTGCATTTGATGGCACAGTGGTGACAATTGATCTGGCACAGTGGCTGGGTTTGGCATGGCACAGTGGCGACAATTTTTTTTTTGGGGGGGGGGGTGACATCATGTTATACCGCACCAGGTGACACCAACCCTAGTGACGCCACTGAATACAGGCAACTCACGTTTAGTGAAGTTAAAACAGGCTATGTATAAAATTCCTTTAGTGGAAGAAGTCCTTAGTTCAGTCACTGTTGTTCTTATGTTTGCCGATGCACTGCGTTGTCTGGAGTCATCTTTTTCAACCGCTGTAAGGTGTTGAGGCCGGCGGCGGTGGTAGAGCTTCAGAGTCAGGCTGGAATTTTGAGTTTTGCGGCAATCCGAACGTAGTGACGTCACTGGTATGCAACGCGTTTCAGAGCAGGCGCACTGCGATGACGCGGCAGTCGCGCTCCTTTTTCAAGCTTGACTGCGCCTGCTCTGAAACGCAACAATGACTAAACTGAGGACTTCTTCCACTAAAGGAATTTTATACAATGCCTGTTTTAACTTCACTAAACGTGAGTTGCCTGTATTTATTAACCTATTAAACTATCTTAAACATCTACTCTTAGAGGTGTCTCTCCCCTTGTTTTATAAACAATAAAACACTTAATTGCAAAATTATTTCTAATATAACAACTAGGTCGCAGACTGTTTGCATATCCCCCTTGAGGATGGATAAGCATATAGAAATTGAATATGAAAAATATATACCAAGATTCACATATCCTCCAGACATTGGGGTTTCATTGTCCTCAGTCGACCTTGTAAGTTGTGCTCTACATGTTACGCAACCTAGTCGTTTCTTCCGGAGCTTTAACAATTCGCAATTGGAATGCCACACTCACATCGCTCACCCTCAAGACCTGGCAGGGGTAAAAAAGGCTCACTTGTCCAAATGTGGGGACACAGAAAAACACTTAACTCAAGGGTGGTATGCCTCCAGTTGTATTCAGGTGTAAGTTTTCCTGAAGACCAGAAAACCCTTAAGTTCAGAATCTGCACTGATTATAAATATATATATATATATATATATATATATATATATATATATATATATATATATATATATATATAGAAAACTGCCCAGAATCTAGACAAGGAAAATAGAGAACCTGCTCTCTATTTTCTCGTCGTGAGATTCTCGGCAGTGTTTTCTCCTGCCGAGAAACCAAAGCGTGTGTATACTTACCTCTCCATGGAAATCCGCGCATGCTCGAAATGACTTTGACGCATGCACGGCAGCTTCCAAGGCATAGGTAATAAGGGTGTCAAATTTATTCGCTGCATTGGTGCATCGCGATTCGGGTGTTTCCGATGCGGCACCGATGCATGCGACCGCCATAATCGATGTTTAGCCCCGCCCTCAGCCTCCCAGGAGAGCACACCGTTCAGAGGTTACCTTCTCTCGGCTCCATCCAGTGAGCCAGCGATGTTTTCTCCACGGGGCTGAGCTGACAGTCTGTGTTACAGAGCACAGCACAGCCCCGCCCAGCCCCTCCTTCATTCACACGAATGGCTGGCAGAAGCTGGACCTTCTCTGTTTCCCCGCCCACACCCCGGCCAGCCTGTGTTGTACGAGAAGAGGATGTGTGGGCGAGAAATTTCAATCTGAGCAGTCTTCTCTGCTTGAATCCAGCGAGTCTCCTGGAGGCTGGGACTGGCCAAGTAAGTGAACTTCTCTGCAGTTAAAGATGTGTTTTTCCAGCAGCCTGTGTCACTACCATGCCCTCCTAGGTGTTGTGAAGTGCAGGGCTCACAATGACATGCTGCTGTTTGTCTGCAGTGCTGGTGTACTGGCAGTCTTCCTGCATGTTGCCCCTGGCTCCATAGAGGTTTCACATTTTTACTGCATGTTCTGAAAGTGCACAGAATGTCCTGCATGCTGCATCTTTGGTACACTTTCAGAAAATGCAAACTAAAAGTCTGAGGTTCTGCGGCTAAGGAAACCCGTTAGTACACCAGCACTGCAGCCAAACCGCAGCACACCAGTGTGAGCCCAAAGGCATGTATTCACTTGCAGCAGGCACTGCCACTCCTCTGAAAAGTAATCCATGCTCAGGTCACTTTTCAGAGGCATTTGACAGGCAGTGAGTTGATATGTCCTGCCTGTTTTAACCACCTAAATTCCAATCCCTCTAGGTAAATATAGACAATCTTCTGTACTATGTCCACAGTCTCTGACTATCTCCTGTAGCATGTCCACAGTCTCTGATCATCTCCTGTAGCATGTCCACAGTCTCTGATCATCTCCTGTACTATGTCCGCAGTCTCTGATCATCTCCTGTACTATATCCACAGTCTCTGATCATCTCCTGTACTATGCCCACAGTCTCTGATCATTTCCTGTACCACGTCTGCAGTCTCTGATCATCTGGGTTAGTATTTTGGGGGGAGAGCCATGTGCACTTGCGCTGCAATTGTGATGCATCGCGAAATCACATCGAATCGAGTCGTGGACTTGATAATCGTAATCGCATCTAATCGTGAGACCGGTGAAGATGCGCAGCCCTAATAGGTAAGGTGAAGCAAGATGGCGGCGATGGCATGAAATGTGACGAGCGCATTCTCGTCGTAGTCGATGACATTGCCGCGTAAGTGCCATTCAAAAGAACGACGGTTCTTTTAACCACTTAAGAAACACCCCCTGCACATTTATGTTGGCAGAATGTCAGGGCTGGGCACAGGCACGTACCTGTACGTCCCCTTTAAGTGCCCAGTCGTCGGTCACGCGCGACCCGGTCCGAAGCTCCGTGACCGCAGCCGTGGGTCACGTGGACCCGATCACCGCCGGTGTCCCGCGATCGGTCACAGGAGCTGAAGAACGGGGAAAGGTGTGTATAAACACACCTTCCCCGTTCTTCACAGTGGCAGCTTCATTGACCGTGTGTTCCCTGATATAGGGAAACACGATCAATGATGTCACACGTCCAGCCCCGCCCCCCTACAGTTAGAAACACATATGAGAACGCACATAACCCCTACAGAGCTCCCAAACTGCAATTGTCATTTTCACAGTAATCAGTGCATTTTTATAGCATTTTTTGCTGTGAAAATGACAATGGTCCCAAAAATGTGTCAAAATTGTCCGATGTGTCCGCCATAATGTCGCAGTCATGAAAAAAATCGCTGATCGCTGCCATTAGTAGTAAAAAAATAAATATTAATAAAAATCCTATAAAACCATCCCCTATTTTGTAAACACTATCAATTTTGCGCAAACCAATCATTAAACTATTATTGTGATTTTTTTTTACCAAAAATATGTAGAAGAATACGTATCGGCCTAAACTGAAGAAAAAATTTATTTTTATCTTTTTGGGGGGTATTTATTATAGCAAAAAATATTGTTTTTTTCAAGTCCAACACAGAACCATAAGATCCATTGTACTATAAATTACGTTGTTTCGCAGCAACACACCAGGCTCTCCAGAGAACGCAATTTTAATTAACTTCCGATAACATACAAAGTCCAAAGTCCACAGACGATACAAAAATCCAACAGAGTATATAATTCAAATCTCTTCCTAGACCTGTGCCTCCATATTCATACAGAGAATCTACCGGGACTACCGTATTTTTCGGACCATAAGACGCACCTGACCATAAGACGCACCTAGATTTTAGAGGAGAAAAATTAAAAAAAAAAAAAAATTCTGATCCAAATGGTGTACTGAAGTATTTGGCTGAGCTGGGAACCTGGTCAGTGTTACAAGTTACTGTAAATTCCTTATAAGTCATTGTTACTGTAAAGCCCGTTTTTTATAAATGCCACAACTATTGTACTGTATTTCATGCTGTATGCTGTATTCTGTATGGGTTATAGATGCTGTCCTGATGCATGTGAGGAAGCAACCAATGATCTTACACCATTATGGTCAGCTGACTCAGGGGTCAGCTGACTCAGGAGATTACTGAGTGCACGGAGCAATACGTGGTAACGCCGTGTGGGCGTAGCTCCGTGCACTGGACATGGCACAATGCTTCCTGGGGCTTTCTCTCTGTAGCGCGCTTCCCATGCCGCCATTACACAGTCCGTCTATGCCGCCGCAATCTGCCGTGTCGCTGTGAGCCCGCTGATGGCTCGGCTGCCTGCCTGCCTGCCTGCTATCCGGTATGTTAAATGGCGGTGACGGGGAGGGGCTGTACATTCCATATTCGGACTATAAGACGCAGAGACTTTTTTCCCCATATATTTGGATGAAAAAAGTGCGTCTTATGGTCCGAAAAATACGGTACATTCTCTGAGTGACAAGACTGAACGAATGCCAGCTTGACTGTCTCAAATATTGGTCTAGCACTGGAGGGAGGGGTTCTTCCAGGTCAACCAAAGTTTCCCATTGAATGAATACCCCCCCCCCCCCCCTAAGTCTAATTACCATTAATAAACACTTCCTTATGTATGTAATTAGTAGTACAAAAAAATATTAATAAAGATCCTATAAAACTATCACCTATTTTGTAAACGCTATACATTTTGCGCAAACCAATCATTAAACTATTACTGCGTTTGTTTACCAAAAATATGTAGAAGAATATGTATCGGCCAAAACTGAGAAAAAATATTTTTTTATATTTTTTAAGGCCGCGTACACACGATCGGACATATCCGATGAAAACGGTCCGCGGACCATTTCCATCGGATATGTCCGATCGGGAGTTTGATCCGATGGCGTGTACACACCATCGGATCAAATTCCCCACCGCCGGACGGCGCGGTGACGTGGCGGTGACGTTGACGCCGCCGCGTCACCGCCACGTCACCGCACCAGGAAGTAAAACACTTCCGCGCATGCGCCGAATCCATTCGGCAGCGGCGCGGCGGCGGTGGGGGACGACATGTCTGCTGGTAAGTGTACTAACCAGCAGACATGTCGGGCGGACAGATTCCCACCGGATAGATTTCAAAGCTTGCTTTGAAATCTGTCGGGTGGAGAAATCTGTCCGCTAGCCCATACACACGAGCGGAGATGTCTGCTGAAACGGTCCATCGGACCGTTTTCAGCGGACATATCCCCTCGTGTGTACGCCGCCTAAGGGTATTTATTATAGCAAAAAAATTATTATTATTATTTTCAAAATTGTCGCTCTATTTTTGTTTATAGCGCAAAAACTAAAAACCGCAGAGGTGATCAAATACCACCAAAAGAAAGCTCTATTTGTGGGAAAAAAAGGACACCAATTGTTTTTGGGAGCCACGTCCCACAACCGCGCAATTGTCAGTTAAACTGGTCAGGTCCTTTACCTGCATAAAGGTCTGGGTCTTAAGTGGTTAAATGGTGTGTCTGTACACTTGGCCGGCAAGAGAATCTTGCCAGGAATCTCGTCAGGAAAAACAACTTTTTTTTTTTCCTGACGAGAATCTGGGCCGTGTGTACAGGGCATCAATCTACGAGGTGCGTTCCCTGTTGTGAGCGCTCTCTTATCTGGATATGAATGTAATTTGAAAATATAGTCATATTATAGTTAGAGGTAAATATATTGTATTATTATTTTCAATATAGAGATATAACACATATAATTAGCAGGTGTCTACAGCATAGGATGCAACATGTTTACACACATCGCCTGAAATTTAATATAACGTAAACTCAACATTAGACTATCGAGTTTGTCTATGTCGGGTGGTTAACGGCGTGTGATATGTAATATCAAAGAGAACTGAAAGAACATAAAACAGTAGAACTATAGATGATCATTATAAAAGATAGATGGAAAAAAAGTAAGGAAGAAGAGAGAAAAAAGATGGGTGGGGGAAGGAGGGAAGGAAGAACCGAGCGGGCCAATTATGTCCCAGTCGTGTAAAGGGCATGTCGATAGAGCATCAGGACTGAGTTTGAGGTGTTAGTAATGTCTTTAATGAATCAGATGAAGAGTAATCAATCCATAGGAGCCATAAAGACTTAAATTTATCGTGTCAGAATCTAGGGCTAACATCTCCTCCATTCGCATGATGTCATTAACCAAAGAGATGCAAAGGGATAATGGAGGGGTAGAAGAGGATTTCCGGAACAAGGGGATAAGCTGTCGTGCGGCTGATAGAAAGAAACGTAGTAAGGTACCCTTCTGTGATGCTATGGAACCAGGCAACATGGACAGTAAGGCCGTGTACACACGATCGAATTTGTCCGCTGAAAACGGTCCGATGGACCGTTTCAGCAGACAAATCCGATCGTGTGTACGGGCTAGCGGACAGGTTTGTCCATCGGACAAATTTCAAAGCAAGCTTTGAAATTTGTCTGCTACAAACCTGTCCGTCGGATATGTCCGCTGGTTAGTACGGGAAACCAGCGGACATATCCTCTCGCACATGCGTCGTATCCTGTGAATGGATCCGACGCATGTGCGCGGAAGTATTTACTTCCTGGTGCGTGACGTAGCGGTGACGTGGCGGCGTCAACGTCACCGCCGCGTCACCACGCTGTCTGCCGGCGGGGATTTTGATCCGATGGTGTGTACACGCCATCGGACCGAAATCCGATGAGACATGTCCGCTCTAAACTGTCCGTCGGACAAGTTTGAGCGGACATATCTCATCGTGTGTACGAGGACTAAGGCTATTTCAGGTGAGGGCGACAGGGGCTGATTATAGAGCTTACTATATATGGAACAGACCTGAGACCAGAGGGGCTGAACGGCCGGACATGTCCACCAAATATGGAGGTAGCTACCATCTATTGAGCCGCATCTCTAACACGTCGGGGGTATAGACAGAAATATTTTATGTAAAGAGAGAGGGTCATATTATAGTTAATCCTCCTCCTTTCAGATCAGCTATGGAGCCACCGATTATTCATTGAGTGACAGATGCCTTTACCCGCATGTTTTTAGGACCCTTCAGAATGATTATGTCCATTATTTAGCAATTGCCAAACTAGTGAAATATTTTGGCTGGAATTGGGTCGGAATACTTTTATCAGATGATGACACTGGAGAGAACGAGGCAAAAATTCTGAAGAGACATTTGGCTTCCCAGGAGATTTGTGTGGCTTTTGAAAAAAGAATGTCTATGAATTCCGCTACAATCGATCAGTGGATGGACACACTTAGTAAAGTACAATGTAAAGTTTTAATATTTTGTGGTTCCTTCACAAGCAGTGCTCAGAGATACCTTTTTGAATACTTTCAGATCAATAGAAATAATATGCTTATCCTTCCCCCGGGCTGGACTTCAGGTGAAATCAAGATAATAACGATGTTCACAAGTTATATAACTAGCTTGTCTTTAGATTTTTTTGATCCACACATTCTAATAGATGAAAGTCTGTTTGATGACAATCTCTTTTCGAGACATCCACAAACTGGGCTGTTGCTGGATAATCTGATCATCACATTTTACAATATAACATCAACTCAAAATGGAAAAAATATCTATTTCCAAAATGGTACTATTTTTAGTCAAAGTATGTTAAGAGTCTTTCTTCCAAAAATTGACAAAAGTATGCTTCATGGAGAATCTCTACGAGTATTTATTGCAGTGGAAGCGATGGCTGAAGCTATACATCTTTTCACCAAGTTTAATCGCAGTTTTAATATTAACAGATTTAAGCAGGTAAAACAGTATAGTGCAACAGTCAATTCTTTTTTAGATTAAAGTGGATGTAAACCCACTTTTTAATGTCACAATGTAGAGTATAAGATTTCCTATCATCTGTGCCCAGTCTTGCCACACAGAGTTAATTCAGCTCTGAGCAATCCTATTTTATTGTTCAGTGAAAATTACCGTATTTATCGGGGTATTGCACGCACCCCCAACCTAGAAGGAAAATTTCAGAAAAATAAATACTTACAGTTTGAATGCCCCTCGTCGGTGTCTTGCCCGGCGTCCATCGGCAGCCTTGTCCGGTCCGGCATCTGTCTGCAGCCTCGGTGGTGTCCTCCCGCACTGTCTCTGAGCTGATCCCCGCTTTCAGCGCTGTGTTTGAACGACGCCGCCGACATATAATGAGCGCAGTACACTGGGGCACACTCGGCCACGCGCTCGGTATATGTCGGCGGCGGCTTCAAACACAGCGTGGGAAGTGGGGATCGGTGTATATCACGCACCCACGATTTTCCCCTGATTTTAAGGGGAAAAAAGTGTGTGGTATACGCTGATAAATACGGTAACAGATTTTCACATAAAAACCTGTCTAAATAAAAAGTCCGTTCCTCTCTCCTTGCTTTGAGTGACAGGTTATATTTATCAGGGTATTGCGCGCACCCGCATATAGCGTGCACCCCCAACCTAGAAGGAAAATTTCAGGAAAAAAAAAATACTTACGGTTTGAATGCCCCTCGTCGGTGTCCTGCCCGGCGTCCATCAGCGGCCTTGTGTGGTCCGGCGTCCGTCTGCAGCCTCAGTGGTGTCCTCCTATTCTGTCTCTGAGCCGATCCCCGCTTCCCGTGCTGTGTTTGAATGACGTTGCCGACATATACCGAGCGCAGTACACTCGGGCATGCTCGGCCACACTCGGCTTCATTCGCAAAAAGGCTAGGAGGCGGCAACCGGCGTGCCGAGGCTGGCCGAATGTACCCCAGTGTACTGCGCTTGTTATATGTCGACGGCGGCTTCAAACACAGTGCGGGAAGCGGGCATTGGCGTATATCGCGCACCCACGATTTCCCCCTATTTTTAAGGGGAAAAATATGCGCGGTACACGTCGATAAATACGGTAACAGATTTCCAGATAAAAACCTGTCTAAATAAAAAGTCCATTCCTCTCTCCTTGCTTTGAGTGACAGGTTATATTTATCGGGGTATTGCGCGCACCCGCATATAGCGCGCACCCCCAACCTAGAAGGAAAATTTCAGAAAAAAAAATACTTACGGTTTGAATGCCCCTCGTCGGTGTCTTGCCTGGCGTCCATCGGCGGCCTTGTCCGGCCCGGCGTCCATCTGCAGCCTCGGTGGTGTCCTCACACGCTGTCTCTGAGCTTGGACATGTTTATCATATGTTATGTTATGTTGATCATAATATGAGGTGATCCACAGCACTGTATAAAAAGTGAGAAATCCACCCCTCCCCCACATAACACATCCTGGTAATATACAATGAACTTTGGATCACCTCATATTGTGATAAACATAACATATGATAAACACGTCCAAGCTAGATATGTAAATAACCTGTCACTCAAAGCAAGGAGAGAGGAACGGACTTTTTATTTCGACAGGTTTTTATCTGGAATTCTGTTAATTTTCACTGAACAATAAAAGAGGATTACTCAGCGCTGGATTAACTCTGTGTGGCAAGACTGGGCACAGATGATCGGAAATCTTATACTCTACATTGTGACATCAAAAAAAAAAAAATCATTTTTTGGGGTTTACATCCACTTTAATGTCTGTATTGAAATGTAAGAAGGTTTTTTTTTTTTTTAAGTACTTTGACTAAACATTTTGGCTTTTATTATAATTATTATACAAGATTAAACCACTTCAGCCCTGGAAAAATGAACCCCCTTCCTGACCAGAGCACTTTTTGCGATTCGGCACTGCATCGCTTTAACTGACGATTGCGCGGTCGTGCGACGTTGCACTCAAACAAAACTGACATCCTTTTTCCCCCCACAAATAGAGCTTACTTTTTTAGCACTCTCTCATCCCCTTTTCCTGCGGCCTGTCAGGTTGCATGCTCGCATAAGGGTCTGGTATGGATTTTGGGTCGTCCAGAACACGGCAGGCAGACTGGTAACGGGAAAAAAAAACATGGGAATTTATCGCCTCGGTCTTGGGGTCCCTCCACTGGCTAGCCATAAAGGATCGGATCACATTCAAGACACTATGCCTCACCCACAAATGCGCACAGGGAAACCCGCCTCAATACTTAAAGTGGATATAAACCCCAATTTTTTTTTATGTCACAATGTAGAGAATACGATTTCCTATCATCTGTGCCCAGTCTTGCCACACAGAGTTAATCCAGCTCTGAGCAATCCTCTTTTTATTGTTCAGTGAAAAAAACAGACTTCCCTATGAAGACCAAAGTGCTTGCTTGAGTGACAGGTTATTTACATATCTCGTGCACTAGCTTGCAGACATGCACAGCTTCGTGTCTATGTATATTCTGATGGCTGTTCACACTGAACTGTGGATCACCCCATATTTTGAAAACATTTAATCAAAACACAAGAAAGACCTGTGAGAGCTGAAGGGGAGAGGAGAGGAGGAGAGGGGAGGGGGATGTGAATTGTGCACTTTACAGAAGCTGTGCAAGCTAGTGCATGAGATATGTAAATAACCTGTCACTCAAGCAAGGACTTTGGTCTTTATCTGGAAGTCTGTTTTATTTCACTGAATAAAAAGAGGATTGCTTAGCGCTGGATTAACTCTGTGTGGCAAGACTGGGAACAGATGATAGGAAATCTTATACTCTACATTGTGACATCAAAAAAAATTGGGTTTACATCCACTTTAAGCAAGAAAATTAAACCCAACGTCACCAATCGCGTGCTCCGGTCAACCAACCAAAACCTTTTCCAAATCCCCAAATCCCACTACAAATCGAAGGGAGGACGTAGATTTGCAGTCCAAGGACCTTGGCTATGGAATGCTCTACTCACGACCACTCACATGGAAGAAAACCATCGGGCTTTTAGGAAAAAAACAAAAGACCCACCTCTTCTGAAAGATCAGCACGACAATCGATGCAAAGCGCCTTGATGCGATTCGGTTCGCATTTGTTAGAGCTATACAAGTTATTCACTCACTCAGACCCTTATCCTAGCATGCCAGCTGACAGTCCGCAGGAAAAGGGGGGTGAGAGAGCGCTCCCCCAACCTCCTGGACTGTACCAGGCCACTTACCCTACCCAACATGGGTAGGGTATTTTGGCATCCCCCCAATTCACCGTGTCCCCATGATGATGGGGACAAGGACCTCATGCCCACAACCCTTGTCCAGTGGTTGTGGGGGTCTGCGGGCAGGGGCCTTATCGGAATCTGGAAGCCCCTTTTATAATTATGGGGACAAAGGGACCCCCAGATCCCACCCCCATGTGAATGGGTATTAGGATCTGGGGGTCCCTTTGTTACATACACCAAAAAAAGTGTAAAATATTAAAAAATTACAATTTGGGACAAGTCTTTTATTTGAAAAAAAGTGTCCTGCGATTTCCATTCATCTTCAATCCCAGCGTCCGACTTCCCGAATGTCGTTTTTTAACTGAAAAAACTCTGCCTCCATGGGAAGCTCCCACTGACTGCAGGCTTTCTGCATTGACAGCTTTTATATAGTCAAGGGCGGGGCCACCCATTAACGTAAATGTAAATGGGTTACCCCACCCCCTTCTGAGGTCATGTGACATCACGTAATGTCAGAGGGGGTGCGGTCACCCATTTACATCACCAGTTGGCCCGCCTTTAGCTATATAACAGCTGTCAATGCATAAAGCCTGCAACCAGCGGGAGCCTCCCATCGAGGTAGAGTTTTTTCTTACGTGGTGATCCGGCGTAGCTTAGGCAGTTGTGCCGGCGTGGTTGTGAGCATGCGCATAAGGGTGCTGTTTCATGCGTCCACGTCACGGCTACGTCACGGCGCATGCGCAGTTCGTGATACTCTGGCGTAAAACACTGCACCATGCTCGGACTATCATTTGCATGGAGTCACGCCCACTTCCACCTACGACGGCCTGCGCCTTCGAAAAATACGCCACGCCGACGCAGCGTTGGAAGCAATAGCTTGCTGAATACAGTGCATGCCTCTCCGCGCTGCGCCGGTGTGGCGTACGGCTTTTGTGCTACGGTGGCGTAATGTGCGCCCTACTTTCTGTGAATCTGGGCCAATGAGTCTAAAATAAGGTATATAATCTAAACAGAAAGATTTTATTGAAAAAAAAATGTGTTTATAAATTGGGATAGAGAAACAAGGGTTAAACTTGTTTGAGGTTTTTCTGTCCTCCAGTTGCATAAATATGTGAAACAAATAAAAAATCCATATAAGACGGAAGACAGAATGACCTTCTTTGATGAAAATGGTGAATTTCCTTTCCACTACAAAATAGTAAATTGGATGAAGTCTCACCGCCACATTAGAAGAAACTCTATTGACGTTGGTTTGTACACACCATGGGCTAAAGAAGAAGACCAACTTCATATTATCCCCAACAATATAACATGGAATGAAGACGATAATACGGTGAGGAGGAGCACATGAGGCTCTCACTTCTCATGACATTGGTCACCCATTGTCCAGTTTTCGCAACAGATGTGTAACAATTATAGTCAAGCAATGACATTTCATAGTGTTAAAGGGGTTGGAAACCCTCATGTTTTTTCACCTTGATGCATCCTATGCATTAACCACTTAGGCCCCGGACCATTATGCAGGTTAAGGACCTTGCCCCTTTTTGCAATTCGGCACTGCGTCGCTTTAACTGACAATTGCGCAGTCATGCGACGTGGCACCCAAACAAAATTGGTGTCCTTTTTTCCCCACAAATAGAGCTTTCTTTTGGTGGTATTTGATCACCACTGAAGGTTTCCCGGTGGGCCGTTAAAAAAAATGTTTAAACGCCCCCCCCCCCTCAGTCTCTTAGCCCCCCTCTGTCTTTCAGCTCCCCCGTGTCTCTCAGCCCTCCCTCTGTCTCTCAGACCCCCTTCTGTCTCTCAGGCCCCCCAATGTCTCTCAGTCCCCCCTCTGTCTCTCAGTCCCCCCTCTGTCTCTCAGTCCCCCCTCTTTTAGCCCCCTCAGTTGTCTCTCAGACCCCCTCTGTCTCTCAGACCCCTCCTCTGTCTCTCAGACCCCTCCTCTGTCTCTCAAAACCCTCCTCTGTCTCTCAGACCCCTCCTCTGTCTCTCAGCTCCCCCTTCTGACTCCCAGACCCCTCCTCTGTCTCTCAGTCCCCCCTCTGTCTCTCAGTCCACCCTCTTTTAGGCGCCGCTTTAACTGAAAATTGTGTGGTCGTGCGACGTGGCTCCCAAACAAAATTTTTTCCCACAAATAGAGCTTTCTTTTGGTAGTATTTGATCACCACTGAGGGTTTCCCGGTGGGCCGTTTAAAAAAAATGTTTAAATGCCCCCCCTCAGTCTCTCACCCCCCCTCTGTCTTTCAGCCCTCCCTCTGTCTCTCAGACCCCCCCCCCTCTGTCTCTCAGTCCCCCCTCTGTCTCTCAGCCCTGTGTCTCTCAGTCCCCCCTCTGTCTCTCAGCCCTCTGTCTCTCAGACCTCCTCCTCTACCTCTCTCTTGTATGGGAGCCACATAACACGGCCGCGATATTGTCATTCAAAGCATGACAGTGCTGAAAGCTAAAGTTCCGCCTGGGCAGGAAGGGGGTATATGTCCTTAGTAAGCAAGTGGTTAAAGAGGACATAAACCCTGATAAGTTTTACTTTCTCTTTATTGCCCTGCAAAGTAAAAGCATAATGTTCTAGTATGCACCGCATAATCAAAATATGTTGCACTTACCTGTCCCCGAGGTCTCTGCTGGTTGCCTCATGCATCTTCACCCCTCTTCCTTCCGGGGCCATGGACTCTGGCTCTGTGACTGGCCAGAGTCACGTGACCTCACTCCTGCACACATGGAGCAGACGGTCACAGCACTGGACCTATAGAAATGGCACAATCATGCCCTTTCTTCAGTGTGCATGGGCCGATGGCGGAGCAAGTGTATATGGTAAATATCTCCTAAACCTAAAGGTAAGCCTTACTATAGGATTACTTGTAGTTCAAAGTGGTGTGTAAGCAGGGGCGATCCTAGGCAGAGTGCCAGAGTTCTCCCCTCCCTCCTTCTCTCATTGTTTGTGTCCATCCAGAACTACAGTAGTGTTCTGAGCATAGGTGTGTGTCCGTCCAGAACTGATGTGTCAGTATAGGGCAGCCCATCCAGCCTGGCAGTGCTTGGGGGAGGGGCCGCTCCTCTACCTGACACAAGGGTTCTAGTTTTCAGTGGCTGCTGAGTGCTGATGTGCAGGAATGAATTCCTCACACTGGGAGTCTGGGATCCCACACTGTCTCTACCAACTCCAATTGGAATGCCTCCCCCTCCCATCTCTATCTTTGGCTGCACAGAGAGAGAACCGAGGTGAGTCACAGTGTTCAGTGTGCTGTGTGCTGTGGGATGGCATCCCTTTACACATGCTCTGGGCTGCCCCTGCTCTAGATGTTTTATGCCATGATAGATTGCATAGTGAGTGAGTGAGAAACTTATATAGCGCAGCACATGCAAACTGAATTGCCTCTGGGCACTTGGTGTCCATTTTTCTGTTGTCCTCAGAAAATATGGGTTTTGATCTTTCTCCTGAAGGACTTGTATGTGGCTTTGGGTATCTGGAGTAGATTTTGATTGGTGGATTGCAGAACGTGATTGGGGTTGTGACCATAGGATACACAGCCCCTGCCCATCTCCTGTACTATGTCTGCAGTCTCTGATCATCTCCTGTACTATATCGGCAGTCTTTGACCATCTCCTGTACCATGTCTGCAGTCTCTGATTTCTCCTATACTAAGTCTGCGGTCTCTGACCGTCTTCTGTATCATGTCTGTAGTATGTCTGGGGGCTCTTTCTAACACATTCTCTAACAGAAGCCCTCTCTTCCTGTATTTTTTGTTTATTGTTAAGAGATCATGTAAGGATCCCAGGGTAATGAAGACTTTGTGGGGGAGCATGTCTGTGGTTGAGTCATTGCCATAGAAACATGTGTAAAGGGGACCAGTTAGTAAAATGACCACACCCATGTGGGGGCGCCAGAAATATTTCTGCACCCCGGCGCCTGTGACCCTAGGATCGGCCCCGTGTGTAAGGGTTTACAACCACTTTAAGCAACTCATTTTTTGGGAATCCTTTAGGCCTCATTCACATGGACGGACCGTTCAGTTTTGACGGCGGACCTGAACGGCCGCTCCATGAATCCATATGGAGTGTCAGATGTCAGCGGAGACATGTCCGCTGACATCCGACTCTATCCGATCCACTAAAAACAGACGTATGAGGGGCACGTCCCCATCCGTCCATGCGGATTGGATTGGGTAAGATCTGATGAAAATGGACATGCTGTCCGTTTTCATCAGATCGCTCCATATGAGACAGCGGTGCCCGACAAGCCCCTCCCTGATTAGTGAGCAGAGAGGAGATTGTCATCCGTCGGCTCAGCGGAGATCTGCGGACTCTGTTGACTGCGACAGAGTCCGCCTCGTGTGAATGAGGCTTTACATTTTCTTACCCGAGATTGAACCAGTAGAAGCACTTCCTTTAGATGACTGACTACACTAAGCAACTGTCTCAATATTATCAGCCACATTGTCAGGCTGCCATGAGTATTTGTCCAGGGTTAGGCAGTGGCTTGGCCTAAGGGGTCAGTGTTGTGGGCCTGAAAGAAGAAATGTTGTTCTTGACAGGATCTCCAAACTGTACTCCACAGTATGTTGGAAGCCCTACTGAAAATAGATTTGGGGTCTGCATGCACTTTAAAGTGCAATGGAAGCAATGGGTAAGGAGATACAGTAACATTTTGCAACACACTAATATTACATTTCCAGTGTTATTTCACACAAGTAAACTTTTTTTTTTTCATTTCCTTTTAGAAGCTGGAATCTAAGTGTGTGGACTCTTGTTTGCCCGGATACAGAAAAAAGCCAGGAACTTCAATCCACTCTTGCTGCTATGACTGTGTCCCATGTTCAGAAGGGCAGATATCCAATAAGACAGGTATATTTTATATACAGAAATGGTAACAAATACAAAATAATTCCTAAGAAGTTGAGCGGTCACAAAAACCAATGGACAAGTGGAAAATAACAGACAAAACATATAAATTGTAGCGCTAAACAATACACCAAGTGAGGGGAAACTACAATGATAAAGTGATACTAAAAATATATTCGACATATATCAATAAATATATGGAGAAAGAATATCCAATGTGAAATAATAAACAGTCAATATGAGGAAAAAATAAATAAAAAATCTCCAATGTGAAATAATAAGCAGTCCAATAGAATCAAGAATGCTGATATTCCCGCAATCTGAACCCAATGTGAAAAAGCCGCCACCAAATGGAAAGAGGCTTACCGGAAATGTTGAACCCTGAGGAACGTAAGTTCAAAAGAGTCAACATAGCTGGATAGAAATCCTTTAGGACCAAATCTTCAGGTGCAATGAATATACGACATCCAACACATCAATCAGCTATGCCCAGGGTGTACAGATGTAAGTGCTTGTGGGCAATGACCCACCGGAGGTCAAACAACAGAACCGGATGATGTTGGAGAGAGGAAAAAGGAAAAGCACATAGCGTAATATTGTAGGCAAAGGGTATTTAATATAGGTAGAGACACTTACATTGAATGATGAAAAACAGCACTGGTCAAATATAAACGGCAAAAGTGGGGTCTTCCGACGCGTTTCGCAACGTGTATACACTATACAATATACACTCACACCTGCTTTACATGCACATGAACTTTAATGGCATCCCAGTCTAATGTGGTGGATACTAGCTCATTATGGCTTTTGCCTTACAGGCAAAAAAAATTGCAGGTATACAACCACTTTAACTTAATATATAATATCACTACATGGATCAATGAAGGGAATACAATAAATTCTCAAAGTGCTTCATGAGCCATGTATCAACTTTATCATAACAGCACAGTATTGTACAATCATTCAAATACATTATTATAAAACTCAAGATGAAAAACAGTCATATGGTATGATGCAAAAGTTTACATGTACAGTATGACCTTGTATTAAGTCACAGCCAATATACCGTATATACTCGAGTATAAGCCAAGTTTTTCAGCCCATTTTTTGAAAATGACCCCCTCGGCTCATACTCGAGTCAGTACCTACCAGTCCATTGCTGCATGACCACATGTTGTCCATTGCAGAATCCGATCTGTGTACCCGAGTCTGTGACATAGACGGAGGGTGTGCAGCTTTAAAAAATGGCGCTCCTTCTTGTGCTTTTCCGTGATCGGCTTTCCAACATACACAGTGTTCAGTGTTCCGCCTATCATGGTTACCCTCTCGTCCTCTCGTCTCTTTCATGAACGAGAGGGCGATCGTGATAGGCAGAACACTGAACAAAGTGTTCCGCCTGTGTTCAGTGTTCCGCCTATCATGATCGCCCTCTCGTTCATGATAGACAAGAGGGTAATCGTGATAGGCGGAACACAGTGTTTGCTGGGAAACCGAGTGTTCCGCCTCTCACGGAACAGCACAAGGAGCAGTGCGATTTTTTAAAACTGCACGCCCTCTGTCTACTTCACAGACTCGGGTACACAGATTGAATTCTGCAATGGGCACTGTGAGGTCAGGCTGTAATGGGCACGGTGAGGTCAGGCTGCAATGGCCACTGTGAGGTCAGGCTGCAATGGGCACGGTGAGGTCAGGCTGCAATGGGCATGGTAAGGTCAGGCTGCAATGTGCACAGTGAGGTCAGGCTGCAAATGGGCACAGTGAGGTCAGGCTGCAAATGGGCCTCACCTTATACTCGAGTCAATAAGCTTTCCCATTTTTTTGTGGTAAAATTAGGTCCTCAGCTTATACTCGGGCCGGCTTATATTTGAGTATATACGGTAATAAAATCTTTACCGCTACTCATATATGCAAAATTTAAACTGTCTGGATGGGGTCCACGGGAGCTAGATCAAATATTATGCTCCACTTCACATTAAATCTGTTAGGCCGCGTACACACGATCAAATCTATCTGCTGGAAACGGTCTGCCCGACCGTCCCAGCAGACAGATTCGATCGTGTGTACGGGCGAGCAGATGGATTTGGCCAGCCGACAGATTTTAAAGCATGCTTTAAAATCTGTCGGCTGGGAATCCGTCCGCCCGATATGTCTGCTGGTTAGTACGCTAACCAGCAGACATATCTTCTCGCAAATGCGTCGAATGGATTCGACGCATGCGCGGAAGTAATTTACTTCCTGGTGAGGTGACGTGGCGGCGTCAACATCACCGCCCTGTCACCGCCACGTCACCGGGCTGTCTGCTGGCGGGGATTTTGGTTTGATCGTGTGTACAGCGATCAAACCAAAACGGCCAGCAGACAGATTTGTTCAAATCGGTCGGTCCGACCGATTTGAACAAATCTATTTGCCCGTGTGTACGGGGCCTTAGTATTATAATGATGATTAATGGAATCTGATAATATCAAAATAATCTAGTAACCTAAAGGTTTAGCAAACTTCCCAAAGATACCTATGCAAACTAAAGAAAGGGAAGGCATATACAGTTAGAAGGCCTATGCAGAGTCTCCAGAGTCTCCTCAAGAAGATATATTTAGCCAAGTGTTTCTCAAAACAATTTCAGATACTGCACCCTTTAAAAGTATGCAAAATCCTGAGGCACCCCAGTCTAAAATATAAAAAAAATGCAGACGATACTGATCAATGGGAAATCTGAGCCTGTGATGATACATTCAACCACTTTGAATAAATAATGTCACATTAAAAGCTCCTGCTCACATCAGAGGTCCCCCATCATGCCAGAGTCCCCATTTTACAACAGACCCATCCCTATATATAAAGGTCCCCATTATATGTCAGAGTCCTCCCATCATATCATATTCCCATTATCCCACCAAGTCCTCTCTTTACATCAGAGTCTCTCTTCACAGAGTCACTCCATGACACTTTCCCCTAAATCACACAGTCCCCTCTTCACATCAAAGCCTTCCAGCAGTGGAAAGTGGGGTAGGTCTAGAAAAGCCAGGCCTCCATCCTCTCCCAAATGCTGGGGTGGCCTTGCAGGCTGCCTGCCATGGATTAGCATCATGAGTTACCATTATTACAAGCACGCTGGCCGCCAACATCCTAGCAATAATTGGCATTATGTTTACTGCCCTAGGGCAGAAATGGCGAACCTTAGCACTCCTTTAGTTTTGGAACTACATTTCCCAGGATGCTCATGCACTCTGTAGTGTAGTTGAGTATCATGGGAAACATAGTTCAGAAACATCTGGGGTGCCAAAGTTCGCCATCACTGTCCTAGAGCATTATTGGTTTCTATGATGCAATGAGAATAATTGGTTTACCCAGAAGTTCCTAGTACAGAAAAAGTAAGTAAATGTATGTACAAATTACATTCCCACTGCTCCTCTACAAATGACTGTTTAATTAATTAAATTAAAAATGAAAAGTGTTTTATCTATTGCTCTTGGCAGACAGTGAGAACTGTATGAATTGCCCAGAGGATGAATGGCCCAATGAGAAGAAGGATCGGTGTATTCCAAAATCCATTGAATTTCTTTCCTACACTGATGGCATTTCTAAAGTATTCCTAACAGTTTCTGCATTACTCTGCATTGTGACTGTTTCAATAAAGGGGATTTTTATTTCCTATATGAACACTCCGATCGTCAAAGCTAATAACAGAAATCTGAGTTTTGTTCTCCTTGTCTGTATCATGTTGAGCTTCCTCTGTGTGTTCTTGTTCCTTGGCCAGCCACTGGATATAACCTGTATACTGCGTGTCATGACATTTGGAGTCATCTTCTCCATAGCCGTCTCCTCTCTTCTGGCTAAAACAATTATGGTTTGCATCGCTTTCAAAGTCACCAAACCTGGCAGCTACTGGAGAAAATGGCTTGGAAGCAAACTAGCCAATTCCATAGTATCAGTGTGTTCATCTATACAAATAATAATATGTCTTATTTGGTTGTCCTCTTCTCACCCTTTTAAGGAAATGGACACTCACTCTTATAAAGACAAGATCATCATCCAGTGTAATGAAGGGTCAGTTATCGGGTTCTACTCTGTGTTGGGTTATATGGGGTTTCTGGCAGCTGTGAGTTTTGTTCTGGCTTTCATGGTGAGGACATTACCGGACAGTTTTAATGAGGCCAAGTACATCACCTTCAGCATGCTGGTGTTCTGCAGTGTCTGGATTTCCATGATCCCGGCCTATCTGAGCACCAAAGGGAAATACATGGTGGCTGTGGAGATATTCGCCATATTGGCCTCAAGTAGTGGAGTTCTAAGCTGTATATTTTTTCCAAAATGTTTCATTATATTATTTAAACCTGAATTGAATGCACAATCATGTTTACTTGATAGCAAAAATAGACACGAGTAACTACTCTTATGCCTTGTACACACGGTCGGACTTTTGACCATGCAAAAGTCCGCCGTGAGTCCGTCGGAAAGAAAGAGAACATGTTCTCTATCTAAGGTCTGTCAGACTTCCGACAAAAAATTCAGATGGAGTCTACACACGACTGGACTTTCCGAGAAAAAAAGCCGTCTGACTTTGTATCGGCACCCCAAATGTGACAGGGGTTAAACCTGTTTAGGATATTCCATTCCCGAACACAAGGCAGCTATCGACACAATCCGGCGAACACAACCCATATGAATTCCCCCATTAACGAGACACACAGCTCTGTTTGAGGTTTACCAGGATAGACCCTTTATTGAGAAATACAGCTCTTTATATACAATTAAGGATACTGTAGTAATCAAATGAACAATGACCCAACTCCACCCACAACATCACACAATGGTTCCTAATGAGCCCCAATACACATATTTTAGTAGACATCCTGACTCAGGCTCCTGACCTAATTTAAACGAGCTAATTAACTACAGCTGATGACTCATACATCTGACCTTTGGGCTGTCTTCTAATTTACAATACACATTACCATCAATAGACCTTCACACAATATAGGGTCAATCAGCACAAGCCACAATCAAAGATCCTTAGTAGTCAGTCTGGATTTAATACACATTTATCACAGTACTCCTTCACACAATACAGGGTCAATTAGCACAAGCCACAATGAAAGATCCTTAGAAGATAGTTTGGATTCAATATACATTTATCACAGTAGCAGACTTATTTACCACAACAAGCTTTATAGTACACAACAGCCAACACACAATATATATATATATATATATATATATATATATATATATATATACACAATATATACAATATATACCGCATTAAATCTGACTAGCACAGACCATAGTGGGGCTCTCATTCACCCTGTGCCCCTATTAGAGACACAGGGTGATCTAAAAATAAGAGGCATCGGGGAGCTTCTGGGTCCCACCGGCCCTTCCGTTACAGACTTTTTTTCTCAGAAAGTATGGCCGTGTGTACGAGGCATTAGGGATCTGTTTATAAATGTTTTCACCCAAGAGTCACATCACTGTCACCGAAGTCACATAGTTACATATAGTAGTTACATAGTCTAATTATAAAGAGATTCAAGTGGAAAATGTTACTTATTTTTTTCCTCAATAACATTTTTATTAAAATACAATGAAAGCTTTAAAGCAGTGATAAGCAATTAGCGGACCTCCAGCTGTTGCAAAACTACAAGTCCCATCATGCCTTTGCCTCTGGGTGTCATGCTAATAGCTGTCAGAGTCTTGCTATGCCTCATGGGATTTGTAGTTCTGCAACAGCTGGAGGTCCGCTAATTGCATATCCCTGCTTTAAAGTAACATAAAAAGTCTTGACGATACATTACGCAATGAAATTATATAACAATTTGTGAAAACTTAATATGTTTTGCTCTACTACATAGAATACATGTATGCGTTTTACAGTTATTATCTAAAAATTGTAACCTTGTTGGTTTCCCAGTCACGACTAGGCAAGTGGAAAATGTTAATCCTGGGTGAAAGTCATGTGAACCTGGTGTGATTTGTTATTTTTATTTTTTAAATACTTAGTTATATGATGATGAAACCTTGGGCTGGAAGTGGATGATGATTTTGTGTTCATCAAACCAAAGGGTTACTACAAGCACACTGGGTTGTGTTATCAAAATTCTGATTTAGAAATTGGAGGGCCATACCAAATAGTTTGAGTGTAAAATTAAGTTTATTCCCAAATTTTATTGGGTACTGACAAATTATATATGTGTGTTTTCACACTGCAACCCATCTTAATTAATTCATAATGTATTCTTTTTGCCTGAGTCACCAGATGATCAACGCTATATTTTGTTAAGCCTTGGTGAAGGGGCTGATGTTGGAGCTCTGAAATGTGCTATATTTTTATTCATTTAATATTTGAAATAAGGTCCAGACGGTTATTCTACCCTATTACAAAAAAATTCTCTCATATCCTGGCCCCACACTTATCCAAATTATACAGTCATATTTTACTAGACATTAGTGTTGCTCACGAATATTCGCATTGCGAATATTCGCTACGAATATTGCATATTCGAGTATTCGCGAATAACTCGAATATTGCGGCGAATATTCGCTATGGCGAATATTTGTATTTTTTCAAATTTATTTTTAAAACAGATGACATCCTAGTGATCTCCATCGACGTCTAAAAGCATTGCTGGTATGATTAGAGAGAGACCCTGGGCCGAGTAGCTGATGCGATTCTTTTATGTTGCCGAAAATTCGCATTGCGAATTTTCGGCAACATAAAAGAATCGCATCAGCTACTCGGCCCTTCTTTTGCATCAGAGCCAATCAGAATAACTCGAATATTCGGCAAAAGGAATATTGCGCGATATTCCTTTTGCCGGATATTCGAGTTATTCTGATTGGCTCTGATGCAAAAGAAGGGCGGAGAAGATAATCGCGCAATATTCCTTTTGCCGAATATTCGAGTTATTCTGATTGGCTCTGATGCGCCCTTCTTTTGCATCAGAGCCAATCAGAATAACTCGAATATTCGGCAAAAGGAATATTGCGCGATATTCCTTTTGCCGAATATTCGAGTTATTCTGATTGGCTCTGATGCAAAAGAAGGGCGGGGAAGATAATTGCGCAATATTCCTTTTGCCGAATATTCGAGTTATTCTGATTGGCTCTGATGCGCCCTTCTTTTGCATCAGAGCCAATCAGAATAACTCGAATATTCGGCAAAAGGAATATTGCGCGATTATCTTCTCCGCCCTTCTTTTGCCCCCTTATTCTCCTTTCTTTTAAGTAGAGTTAGTGTAGAGTTAGTGTTTAGTGCATATTAGTTTAGTAATACAGGAAATGATCTCTGTTTATGAGAATTTCGCAATCATTTTCGCATTAGCGAAATTTCGCAAATTTTTTTTTGGATAAAATATCACGAATATTCGATATTAGCGAATATTCGCGAATATTCTTCTATATATTCGCGCAATATCGCAAAATCGAATATGGCGTATTCCGCTCAACACTACTAGACATGTGCAGACTGGAATATTTCGTTTTGATTTAGTTTGTTTTTCGTTGGGGAATAGCTTTCATCCTAAAATCCAATAATACTTGGTTTCTGTCGAATGGTCAAAAGAATATTCGACGGAACTTCGAATCTTTACGTCGAATCGTACATTTCGGTTCGAATATTCCGCCTAAAAGAATTCTAATGTTGTATGACTAGTAATAATGTCGAATCTATTTTCTCATAAATCGAAATCTAATCTCTGTAATGTCGAATCTATTATTTCTAAAGGTGTCGAACCTTTTCTCTATAATGTTGAATCTTTTCCCTATAATGTTAAATCTTTTCCCTATACTGTCGAATCGTTTCCCTATAATGTCAAATCTCTCTATATCAAATTTTTACCGCAACGAAAACGAAAATAAAGCATTTTTTATGTCGGATCTTTCGGTTTTCGACTCTTGCGCTTTTGTTAGCGTTTGTTAAAACGATAACGAAAAAAAACGATTTTCGGACGAAAATGCATTCTAACGAAAACGAATGCACATGTCTATATTTTACAAGGCAATAAGTTTCCAGATGAAATGCTTCTAGCAAATGTGTCTTCTACCCAAGCCTCACAAAGATCACACCTTCCCAAAAAACTACCGCCCAATCTCAGTCATAAATAATGACCTCAAAATTTTCGGCCGTTTGCTAGCTGGCAGAATTGTGGCGGTCATTACATCTTTAATACATCCATACCAAACAGGGTTTATTTCGGGCAGGCAAATTACTGACAATGTAAGGTTGGTCACTAATATTATACAATATGCAAACTTACATGCAAACCATTAGTTATACTTAGCCTTGATATCCACAAGGCCTTTGATAGTGTCAGTTGGTCATACCTCGAACATTTACTACCCAGATACGGTCTTTGTAACAAATTCACACACGGCTTTAGGGCTTTATACAAAAACCCCCAAACCAGAATTAGACTCCCTGGAGAAAACTCAGAGTTTTTCACTTTGGGTAAGGGGACTAGACAAGGATGCCCCCCTTTCCCCCTGTCCTTTTTGCCCTCGCTATCGAATCCCTTGCATGTGCCATACGTAATAAATGTCAATATTAAGGGGTATTCCGGGGGCTCGAGGGACTTCAAGTTGAGTCTATACACTGATGATGTGTTGCTATTCCTTTCGGACCCCTTGGTTTCCCTTCCTAACCTTATCAAAGTACTAGACACATTTCATGATTTTTCTGGACTGGGGGTAAACTCATCCAAATGTACTGCTATGCCAATTAATATTCCATCCCTGTTATCGACATCTTTAAAGGAAAGATTCTCCTTCATCTGGACCTCACATTCGTTGAAATATTTGGGCATCCTCCTTACCCCATTGTATTATACTCGGTATCAAACCAATTACCCATCACTATTCTAAAATATTAAAGCACTTCTTAAAGTATGGTCATCCTATCATATATCCTTTATGGGTAGAATAACGGCAGTCAAAATGGCGATCTTACCTAAATTACTCTTTTATTTTAGATCCCTTCCAATACAGGTCCCTAAAAATAAGCTAGACTCCCTGAAGAGAGATATTAATAAATGTATATGGTTCAACAAAAAACAGAGATTCGGATACTCTCTTATGCCTAGATCTCACTGAAATGGTGATCTGAGCCTTCCCCGAGTTTTATTACCTCGCGGCAAGATTTACGCAACTAGCTCAATGGTTCGCTCCTTCAAATCAAGTCGCTTGGATACACTTTGAGGAACATTCAATTAAACCATTCCATCGTCAAGGACTATTATGGTCCGGGTCGATCCTCCCTAGAGAGATTTTTTGCCTAAATAAGGTGTTGGCCTACTTATATCAGTTATGGCATCATTGCAAAGACAAATTTTACTTAATTTCTACCACCCCCCACTGGCTTCATACATAGGCGACCCCCGATTTCCTCAGGCCTTTAGAAATTCACCACTTTGAAATTCTTATCCAGAAGTGTCAAATTTCGTCCATTTTCAGATCTATGTGGACAATTTCATCTCTCAAGCTCAGAATTTACCAATTATACTCAAATTGAGGGATTCTACCAATAATTTTTCTCTCCAACATTACATACCTCCTATTCTCAATTTGAACATATCTGCATATCATCACCAAGAGATAAGGGCTTGATCTCTCGTATTTACCGTTGTTTGAATGAATTTTCTCTCTCAGAAAACTCCAAACCAATGGTACAGTGGGAAATCAACCTGGACCATACATTTACACCTCTAGAATGGACCACTATGATACAAAACCTACTAAAATGTACCCGCTCTACCGTGGCAAGGGAATCGGCTTTAAAAATTCACACCAGGTGGTATCTTACCCCCTCCAAAATAAACTTGCTTCATCCCTCGGTATCCCCCACTTGCTTTAGGGGTTGTCCGGATCTAGGCACCATTTTACATACCTTCTGGAACTGCAAATAATTTTTGGACCCTATATGGTCACAAGCAGCAGCCGAGATCGAACGTATCACGGTAAAAAAAATCACCCTTAATCCTATGGTATATTTATTGTTCACATTTATACCTAATATACCTATTCAACATATTAGACTGATTTTACACTCTCTTTAATTTTATCCACTGGGTGATAGTGTTTAATTGGCACTCTTCAAATGTCCCTTGGTCCCAGGTTTTGAATAGAATGGAACAAATTAAACTCTCAGAGCTAATCCATCATACTCTCTTTGACACAATGCATATTTTCAAAAAACAAAATGGTCCCCAATGGGATATACCACTACCCTGAATATCGTTGAACTTAGTCCACTAATGCTTATTAATATATCAGTAGTCTATAATGTATCTGGTACAAGCAAGAGAAAGGAAGGAGATAAGTAGGAAAAAGGAAAAGAAAAAGGAATAAAAAGAGAGGAAAAAAGAAAAAAGAAGAAACCCTGTTTGTATAACATTTTCATGGTTGCCTTTTTTATGGTTGCTGCACTGTATTGCCATGTTCATCTTTATATGTTTAATTTATCTCATGTTAAGTACATACCTGTTAAGATTTGAATGTACCTTTGCTTCTGTTATAACTTTGTATCAAAATATGACCTTTTGATATAATAAAATCATTTGTAAACAAAAACAAAAAAAAAAGAAATAAAGATATTTAGTGTTTGCACTTCAATATGCAGATTAAGATGTTTTATTTTTATTTTTCTTAATAAACCCCCTAGTGTCCTTCAGTCAAAGTTCTCCTTATGGCGGCCTCTGCTATTGTCCACCACTGAGTCCTAATGCCTATTTCACATGGGCTGAACTCCGCTTAAAGGTTTTCTCAGCAGGGGATCTGGTCCACGTATCTCCTGATGAGCAGAGCAGAACCGACAATTGACAGGTCTGTGTCCGCTCAGTTTATGCAGAGCGGACACGGACACAGCTAACACTGTTCTATTGGCAGTCGGATATAAATGGACTGTCTACTTATTTACACCCAGCTGCCATCCAATTCGATTTGGCCAGAAGAAGGGGAGCAGATTCCCCTTAGTTTGTTTTTGCCTGATTGGATCAGATTGGAGGGAGGTGGGTACAAATGGTCAGAAGTCAGTTTCATAGAGAAGAATGGAGGAGAATAGAGGAGCGGGATAGACATATTTTCTCAAACAAAATCAATTCTGATACCCCGCACACAAGATCAGATTTTCCGACAAGAAAACCGTGTTTTTTTTCCCGCCGAAATGTTGGCTTAAACTTGTGTTGTGTACACACGGTCACACAAATCTTGTCGGAAATTCCAAACATCAAGAACGTGGTGACGCACAAAACTACGACGAGCTGAGAAAAATGAAGTTCAATGATTTTGATTGTCGGAATTGCATACAGACATACAGACATTCGGAATTTCCGACAAGATCTTTTCCCTTCTGAAAATTTGAGAACCAGCTCTCAAATTTTTGCTGCCGGAGACTCCAACAGAAAATGTCTGATGGAGCCTACACACGGTAGAAATTTCCGACCAAAAGCTCACATCAAATTTTTCTTGTGTGAAATTTTGATCGTGTGCACGTGGCATAACAGATATTGTGGCTTTTGAGTGAGATTTGTCAAGTTTCTGATTGCAGTATCTAATGTATTGACGCAATTTCTCAAACAAGCAGGCATGATGCTGAGACACCGGGAGTACAAGCTGTCCTTATTCGCTGATGACATTTTACTAACAATAACACATCCCCACCTCTCACTTCCATCACTCCAAGATATTCTACATTTATTTGGTAGCCTCTCAGGCTTTAACCACATCCCACCCGGCCATTGCATATATATGGCCAGGTGGGCGCTCTCTTCTTCTGAGTAAATCTTTAGGAATGTCGCTCATAAGGAGGGGGATTGCACACGCATGCGTGCGTGCCCGCGCAGTGATGTGATCCCGATGTGCTCATGTCACCCGGACACAGCGTATCTCTGATCGGCAGGAGGGCTCTGTGATTGAACTTCCTGATCACATGACGGCCGTGTCCAATCACAGCCGTCATGTGATGTAAATAGAGAGCCGGTTGCTAGGCGATCAGCTCTCCTCTCCTCACACAGAAGTTGTCAGTGAGGAGAGGAAAGCGGATCTCTGCAGCCAGACAGGGATCAGTGAGTATGAGCCGTTTTTTACAGCTTTTTACACACTGATCACCAGCCTAGTGTCCCCACACAATGTAAAACACACATGTCTCCACACAATGTCCCCAAAACACATGTCCCCACACACATGTGCCTACACATGTCCCCACATATGTAACAGTAAAATCATAAACAATTGAAATAACCTCAAAGAATTGGGATTGTATAGGCAACAAAACAAAAAATTCCAAAATTGAAAAAAGATACAAATTTATTACAAAAATATATAAATATTACAGTACAATTTTAAATAAAAGAAAGACATGAAAAACATGTATAATTTATATAATGTAAATACTGTCCATTATGAGCTGCCATCATCAGATGTTTTTATGACAGATTGAAGCGGATAACCGACGCGTTTCGAATGATAGAAAACATTCTTCCTCAGGGTATATAATAGTATCACATCTATAACAGATAAAAATAAATATTAAACATAGTACAAAAAACCTCACCATCCCACATAGAATTGTGTATAGTGAAAACTTACTTGTCTAAAATAACTGGGCTTGAAAGGTCATGCACTTCATGGCGTCATCAAATGCGGGTGTCTCCACACTGTATATAATGCACAAAAATATATATATATCTCCTCATCCCTGCCACCCATGGGGTGGGCTGAATTAGTAAATTCAAAGATTGGTGTTTAAAAAGTCCTCACCACCACTGCAAAGGGAGAGAGGATAGAAAGGAGGACAAAAGCAAAAAGAAAAAAGAAACAAGCAAAAAAGGGGGAAGAAAGAAATACACACAATGATTATCATGTAAGGGTGGTATAAACATATGAAAAGGGAGCAAAAAAAGATTTTTTATCCCCCAATCCATACTTACCACCGTGACAGAGGATCAAAGTTCTCCCCAAATAGATGCAAGGCCTATTGAAGTAAGCCCTATTCAGCCACAGGTCCATCCATTGCAGCAACAGAAATTTTTGCCTCCTCAATCTCCACAGAGTGGAGAGGAAATGACACCAAACGTCCCCCCTGGCCTTCCTTTTATACTCACCTGTCCACGTTCATGGATGATGGGCCACTCCCATCTCTAATTCATACCTGTGTGTGGAACGACAGGTGTACACGTCCTGTGCGGACGTCAGCTCGTCGCGTCATAAAGACGCAACGCGAATCTTCTACCGCTATTGGCCAATGGCCCGCTGATGTCATCTCCGGAACCGGAAGCTCCGCCGCGGCCATCATGCTGAAGGGCTTCAGCAATACTAGGTCGAGGACGTCACAGCCGGAACCGGAAATAGCGCCGCGGCCATTTTGCCAAAGGGCTCCGGTCACACCAGAGGCCTGGCAAAGAGCCCGGACTAGATGTGGGATCGGAACCTGCAAGGGGAGAGAGAAAAGAAGGAGGGGGGCCATGATAGGCCAGGTAGATAGAATACCCCAGCTAGGGAACGGGATAATGTTGGGAGCTCTGATGGAAAAAACGCTCCAAAAAATATTGTATTAGGCCTCTGCAACAGTGCCACCTGATGGTAATAAGGGGACAATTGAGAAAGCCTAAAGAAAAAAAGGAAGAAAAATACCACCGCTGCCGGGATGTTACCCTGGGATATCATAGACATCCCATTGGGTATATGAACTATCGGGCAAATTTATAGCCCAAAGGTCTCCCCCTGGAGCGGATGGGGGGCAGGGAATTGAGGAGATAGTGCATATGTGAGGAGGACAATACCCCATCCGATACATCACGAGTAGCATAGCCCACAAAATTAACCAGCACAGATTTATAAACAATTTTGTACATTATGATGTACACTGTCACAGAAATCGATCTGAAAAAACGTGCAAATCATTAACAAAAAAGGTCAAATAATCAAATGAAATGTTGTGTACAACAAAGCATCCTAATAGAAAAAATAAACAAGAAAAAAGAAAAAACCCTATCTATGCATCTCCCATATTTATACTTTCTAGTCTCAAGGGAGGATTCTCCCGACATTCTGAAAACCCCTGGGGTATAGTGAGGAGAAAGATGTAGTAGGGATGAAAAAATATCCCAATAGTCAATACTAGGTATTGAACTAACAGGACATTCATCCAAGGGGGAGAAAAAGGCTGAAAGATGATCACATGATTGAACTCCTCAATTTGGAAGTAATTAGTCCGTTTTCCCAGAGCTAAATCCTTCTAAGAAAGGTCTAAAACTTTCGCTCTCATTAAGCCCAGGGGGGGTTGTGGCCCTTAGGTATCTAATCCAGCGCATTTCACGCTGGAGTAGGACCTTATTCCAATCCCCCCCTCTTAATGGAATGTGGATACGATCTAGTACAGTGAAATTGACTGTTGGCATGTGGTATTCATGGCATTTAGCTATATGTCTGCCAAGTGGAAGATATAAATTGCAAATATGCATAGAATGCATATGTTTGTCAACTCGCTTGTGGAATTCCTGTTTTGTTTTTCCTACATAGAAAGAACCACATTGACACTGCATGAGGTATACCACTCCCCGAGTTTTGCAATTAGCAAAGTGTTTCAGGGAGAAGGTATCCCCATTTGGCAGTGTCAGTGTGGTTCTTCTACCTATTACGGGACATTGGGCACAGGATCCACAAGGGTAGGTACCATGTGTTGTACAGGGATCCTTTCTATTATTGCCCCTATACTCACTCTGAACTAGCATGGTACCAATTGAACCTGCCCTCTTGAAGGTAATCTGGGGTTTCTCTGTAATCAATTTTTTCAAAATTGGATCGTCCGTTAGGATAGACCAAAATTTTGAAATGATTTGTCTAATTTTGGGATGTTAATGTTAATCATTTCAACTTGTTTTTTACCATGTCATTTGACGATAAAGAAATCAGGTTTTTGGATATCAAAATAAAAAAAGATATTGACGGGAAAATAAGTACCACCTTATATAGAAAAGAGACGGCTGGCAACACCCTGCTTCATGCAGGGAGTTTTCATCCCGAATCTCTCAAAAAATCTATCCCTTTTAGCCAATATCTTCGTCTGAGAAGAAATTGTTCAACAGACGAAGATTTCCAAAAAGAAAGTGATGCTCTAACAATTCGTCTCCTTGCAAGAGGATACACTAAGACCAGCCTCAAAAAAGCTTTCAATAGGGTAAGAGTTACCAACAGACGAACCCTGATTTTTAAACCTAAATCCAAAACAAAGAAGGGTGAAGAACAAGAAACCAGGATTATTATTGGTTACTCCAATGAACATCCCAAAATTAGACAAATCATTTCAAAATTTTGGTCTATCCTAACGGACGATCCAATTTTGAAAAAATTGATTACAGAGAAACCCCAGATTACCTCAATTCCCTGCCCCCCATCCGCTGCCGGGGGAGACCTTTGGGCTATAAATTTGCCCGATAGTTCATATACCCAATGGGATGTCTATGATATCCCAGGGTAACATCCCGGCAGCGGTGGTATTTTTCTTCCTTTTTTTCTTTAGGCTTTCTCAATTGTCCCCTTATTACCATCAGGTGGCACTGTTGCAGAGGCCTAATACAATATTTTTTGGAGCGTTTTTTCCATCAGAGCTCCCAACATTATCCCGTTCCCTAGCTGGGGTATTCTATCTACCTGGCCTATCATGGCCCCCCTCCCTCTTTTCTCTCTCCCCTTGCAGGTTCCGATCCCACATCTAGTCCGGGCTCTTTGCCAGGCCTCTGGTGTGACCGGAGCCCTTTGGCAAAATGGCCGCGGCGCTATTTCCGGTTCCGGCTGTGACGTCCTCGACCTAGTATTGCTGAAGCCCTTCAGCAAGATGGCCGCGGCGGAGCTTCCGGTTCCGGAGATGACATCAGCGGGCCATTGGCCAATAGCGGTAGAAGATTCGCGTCGCGTCTTTATGACGCGACGAGCTGACGTCCGCACAGGACGTGTACACCTGTCGTTCCACACACAGGTATGAATTAGAGATGGGAGTGGCCCATCATCCATGAACGTGGACAGGTGAGTATAAAAGGAAGGCCAGGGGGGACGTTTGGTGTCATTTCCTCTCCACTCTGTGGAGATTGAGGAGGCAAAAATTTCTGTTGCTGCAATGGATGGACCTGTGGCTGAATAGGGCTTACTTCAATAGGCCTTGCATCTATTTGGGGAGAACTTTGATCCTCTGTCACGGTGGTAAGTATGGATTGGGGGATAAAAAATCTTTTTTTGCTCCCTTTTCATATGTTTATACCACCCTTACATGATAATCATTGTGTGTATTTCTTTCTTCCCCCTTTTTTGCTTGTTTCTTTTTTCTTTTTGCTTTTGTCCTCCTTTCTATCCTCTCTCCCTTTGCAGTGGTGGTGAGGACTTTTTAAACACCAATCTTTGAATTTACTAATTCAGCCCACCCCATGGGTGGCAGGGATGAGGAGATATATATATATTTTTGTGCATTATATACAGTGTGGAGGCACCCGCATTTGATGACGCCATGAAGTGCATGACCTTTCAAGCCCAGTTATTTTAGACAAGTAAGTTTTCACTATACACAATTCTATGTGGGATGGTGAGGTTTTTTGTACTATGTTTAATATTTATTTTGATCTGTTATAGATGTGATACTATTATATACCCTGAGGAAGAATGTTTTCTATCATTCGAAACGCGTCGGTTATCCGCTTCAATCTGTCATAAAAACATCTGATGATGGCAGCTCATAATGGACAGTATTTACATTATATAAATTATACATGTTTTTCATGTCTTTCTTTTATTTAAAATTGTACTGTAATATTTATATATTTTTGTAATAAATTTGTATCTTTTTTCAATTTTGGAATTTTTTGTTTTGTTGCCTATACAATCCCAATTCTTTGAGGTTATTTCAATTGTTTAACATATCAAGGGATGATGGCAACTACATGTCACCTTACATGAGTTGAATTCTTTTCTTTTACAGTAAAATCATATGTCCCAATGATCATCTGCACACATACGTCCGTGATCACCTGCTCACATCTGTACATGATCATTTGCGTAAATATGTCCGTGATCACAGAAAACCAATTATTATACACTTAACAGGATTTATTTTAACAAAGACATGTAGCAGAATACATTTTGGCATCTTTCACATTATACAAAAAAATTGGGCTAAGAGCATAAGAAGGAAACAGAGATAAATAAGCGAAAGATCTTGACCTGGTACCTTTATCATCACCAAGCTCTCCAACCTCAATCATCTCCAAACCCGGGACTCGGTGAGACTGCCCCAGCACCCCAAATGGCACATACTGTGCTAAGACAGCCACCCCTGCGACTCTGGAGTGTAACGGTCATCATGGGCTTACCATGAGATCTGTGGACTTAAGAGTGGCAAAGGCACCAAGCCTATATTCCACGATGGGAAAACCCCATGACAAAAATGCCTAGAGGAAACCAGTTTACATTTACATTTTGGACATATTGGGGGCCATATTGACTATCAGAAAAAGAGAGGGGAGGGAGACAGAACAGAGGAGAGAAGCGAGGAAGAAGAGCAGGAGCCAATCAGTAGGGTGTAACCCAACCGTGTGAAGTGTCTATGAGCCATCATTATTTTGACTGAGGCCCCGTACACACGGCAGAGAACCTCGACAGGCAGAACACATCGTTCCGCCCGTCGAGGTTGTCGGCCGGCCGTCAGATTCGGGCCGTCGAGCAAATAGAGAACCTGCTCTCTATTTGCTCGACGGGTTTCCCGACGGGCGGGGCTCGCCGAATCCGAACACACGGCCGAGGTTCTCGGCAGAATCAGGCTCCCAGCGAGGTTCTCGCTGGTTTCTGCCGAGAACCTCGGCCGTGTGTACGGGGCTTCAAAGTTCAAGTCAGTTCTATTGTTTTGCACAAAAGGCCATTCTCTATTTTCTATCAGCATGTGGAATGCCATAAGGCAGGAGGAATAAAAAGGTGGAATATAACGAAGAGTGTCGGGGTGCTGAAGGTTAGGAGAAGTGTTAGAGTGCTGGCAACAGAAGGAAATATGGTGAAAAGTGTCAAGAGAGATGTGTCACCCCTTCTCCATTCAAGAGTAAAGTTCTGGTGGATCTACTTTCACCATTCCAGAGAAAGCCAGAGTGGAAGAATGACTGTAGAAAAAGAAAAACACAAAGGGCCATATTCATGTAGATGCGCGCATATTTTATCCGGCGTAGCGCAGCGCATATACGTTACGCTGACGCGAACTAGTGAGTCAAGTACAGTATTCACCAAGCACTTGTTCGTTACTTTGCGGTGGAGTAACGAAAATGCGATGGCGAAACCCGACGTAAGTGGAAGTGGGTGTGACCATATGTAAATGATGGGCGGAGCCCAGTGCAGAGACTTACGTTCAGCGCATCATCCACGGAGCATGCGCAGTGAGGGAGGGCTCCACTCGCTCCCCTGTGTGCATGCTCACAACTTCCGTCGGCACCACTTCATGGGAAACGGCGGCGCAATGTCTTACGTTGCGCGTATAAAAGCGGCCGCAGATGTGCCTTTCCGGCCCAAAAGTATATCCGGTTCCCTCCCCCCCCCCAGGGAAGTTACTTTTGCTGTGAGATGGCTGCTCCTGTTCCCCGCAGACAGAGGAGAAAGCTTAATTTCAATGCCCAGGAGCTGTCTGCCGTCATATCGGCTATGGAGACTTACAATGTGTTCCTCCATGGCAGTAAAAGTCGCCAGACAAGCCGGGACAGGAAGCAGGCCATCCTGGAGTCCATTGCTGCCAGGGTGAACCGTTTTGGCTATTCGACACGGACTGCTGCGGACATTGCAAAAAAAAGAAATGATGTGAGGCGCAAAGTCCGGGGCAAGGTGGCCACCATCAGGAGGCATGAGAGGGGCACGGGGGGTGGACCCCCATGTGCGGTCAGCCTGACCACGGAGGAGGAGGTGGTCGCCCGCTGCCTGGAGAGGAAGCAGTTGGAGGGGGTACCGGGCTATGATTCTGTGGAGGACGGCTTCAGGACAGGTAAGTGTTTTTTATCCCCTATTTGGTGTGTTGCATGTGGGGGGGGGAGGGTACATGTGCCAAGTGTGTGGGACTACCAACATGTGTCTGCTTTGTGTCATCCACAGATGACGGAGCTGGGCCATCATCTGCCGGCGGCCATTCCACCCTATCCCCCCAACTGCATCCTGACCCCGACCCCCTGGGCACTGAAGACACAGAGGTGGAGGGGAGTGGCCACACCTCACCTGCTGAGGTGGTTGAGGAGGAGCCTGTCGTCGCAGAGCAGGAGTTTGTGTTATTTTTGGAGGAGTCCTCCCCTTCAGCAGGGCCCTCTCAAATCCCCTCCCCCATCATGGGAAGCGCCTCAAGGGCGACTCCATCCCCCCTGGGAATACCATCTCCTGGCCCCAGGAAGGCGACCCGGAAGACCAGGGGGGTGTCTGACGTGGTCCATGACCAAATGGTTGAGGGACCAAGCCAGGCAGACCCAGCAGATGGGGGAGATAGCTGGGCACCTGGACCGTGTAGCTGACAGCCTGGGCTCCGTGGCCCAGATGACAGAGGCAGTGCAGGATGTTAGCTGCAACTGCACTGCAGTGGTGAACAGCCTGGGGGAGGTGCAGACTGACCTTCGGCACCTCACTGCAGCCATCCAGGCCAACACAGCTGCCATCCGGGACCAGGGGAGGCAGAGGCAGCGGGCCCAACAATACCAGGTGACCCTGCAGCTGAGGATGCAGGCTCAGACTAATTCCTTCCTCAGCCGGATAGCCGTGGCCTTGGAGGGCATGCAGGCCACACCTGCCAGGAGTGGCCCACCCAGGGATCAGCCACCTCCAGATGACCCCCCACCCCCCCCGAGACTCCCTCCAGGCAGCTGAGGAGCCAGAGAGCGCCCACCAGAAAGAGCCCCCGTCAGCCCAAATGATGGCTTTTTGGGTTCTTCGTTTATTTTTGCAGTTTTTGTTTCTGCTCAGGTTATGAGCTTTTTATTTTTATTTATATTTTGCTCAGGTTATGAGCTTTTTATTTTTATTTAAACTGCACACGGTCAGTAGTGCAGGGGACAGTGTGAATGAATGGTTTGTGAATGTGAGGGTGGCACTCCTGCCAGTAAGGGGTGTCACCCTTGGCCATTGGGGAGAAGTTATCCCCACGGCTGTGTGAATGACGTGTGAATGGACAGCGACACCATTGGGGCCTTGGCGCGGCGTTGCTGCTCCCAAGTCCTGCATGTTGGACTTGGGCTAATCCAGTGTTTCTCAATTCCAGTCCTCACACCCCCCCAACAGGTCATGTTTTCAGGATTTCCCTCAGATGAAAAGGCTGTGGGAATTACTAAGGCATTGAAACTGATCAAATCACCTGTGCAAAATAATGGAAATCCTGAAAACCTGACCTGTTGGGGGGGCGTGAGGACTGGAATTGAGAAACACTGGGCTAATCCAATGTGATGTGGATGTGGTGTGTGTGATCTAGGGACCTCAGTGGTGTGCATGCGTGCATTGTCTGTGTGATCAATGTATTTGTTAATTGTCCAAAGATGCCTACGGCGAGGACCCTCCTGACTGCTCTTCCATCAGCTGAATGGGTAGTCTCTGGCAGGTGGGGACTGTGTGGGTCGGGGGTCAGGTCATCACGTATGTCAATCTGCAGGCCCTTTCTCATGGCGTAGTTGTGCAGCATGCAACATGCACCGATGATCTGACACACGAAGGTAGGGGAATACAAGAGGGCCCCCCCAGACTTATCCAGGCATCGGAAACGGGACTTCAGGAGCCCAAATGTTTGCTCCACCACTGCACGAGTTTGGATATGTGCCGCATTGTATCTTCTCTCTCCTCTGGTTTGGGGGTTCTGGAAAGGAGTCATTAGATGGGGTCCCAGTGCATATGCAGAGTCACCTGGAAGGGAAAAGACTGGAGGATGTTAGTCATGCATGTGCCCCTCGTGATGTCAGCATCATGGGGTCGGACAGTCATGCCTGACTCCCATGTCACTCACCAACCAACCAGCTATCCCCATACACGCTCTGTTCGAATTCCGTTGGGATGAGGCTTTGACGGTATATGAAGCTGTCATGGCTGGACCCGGGGTGTTTGGCACTAGTGATGAGCGGAATACGCCATATTCGATTTCGCGATATTTCGCGAATATTTCGAAGAATATTCGCGAATATTTGTTAATATCGAATATTCGTGATATTTTATAAAAAAATAAAAAATTGCGAATTTTCGCCAATGCGAAATTTCGCTAATGCAAAATTTCGCGATTTTTTTTTTTTTTTATAAAATATCACGAATATTCGATATTTACGAATATTCGCTATATTTTATAAAAAAAAAAATTGCGAAATTTCGCTATTGCGAAATTCGCGAATGCGAAATTGATTGCGATTTTTTTTGCGAAATTCATTGTAAATTTTTTTGCGAAATTTGAAAAATACGAATATTCGAAATAGCGAATATTCGCCGCGATATTCGAGATATTCGCGAATACTCAAATATGCAATATTCGTAGCGAATATTCACAATGCGAATATTCGTGAGCAACACTATTTGGCACGGACGTGCCATATGAGGCGTTGGGCATCGGCTATCACCTGTACGTTGATGGAATGCCAATGCTTCCGATTGCGGTATATGTGCTCTGTGGCACTGGGGGGCTGTAGGGCCACATGTGTGCAATCAATGGCCCCCACAGTGCGTGGGAATCCTGCAATGCTGTAGACATCTGTCATTGCTTTCTGCCGCAGGTCCTCAGTGCTGGGTCAGATGATGTGGTGGGACATGCGTCTGAGAATTGCAGGGACAACCTGGTGCACACATCTGCTCATGGTGGACTGTGACATCCCAGCCACAACTCCACTTGTACGCTGGAATGATCCACTGGCAAGGAAATGAAGTGTTGCCAGGACCTTCACCAGTGGCTGCACTGCATGTGAGCGGTGTGTTGGGCTGGTGATGTCATCCTGCAGGGTTGTGGTTAGTTCAAGGATTGCATCTGGGCTGAATCTGAAGAGGCGATACACCTCCTCATCACCCATGCCAAAGAGGCTCATACGCGTGCGGTATATCCTCTCACGTGCCGCCTCCTCCGTACCGGGGGACCCAGTACTAGTGCTAGGACCACGGCTGCCCCTGGCATGTTGGCACACAGAGGTGTTGTCCTGCAAGTGTGGTTGGTCAGCTTGCTATTTTCGTCGGTAGCGCTGCTGCTGTAGCTGCTCTCCTGCTGACCTGTGGCCGTCAGGAGTAAAGATAAAGCAGCTATTTGTAGGAATAACTTTGCGCCAGACGTACGACGTATGTGTGGCGCACGTAGCCAGCGTCTGGTGCTAATCCGTTCGCGAATCGGCATATCTCCCTCATTTGCATATTTGAATGGGAAATCAATAGGCGCGACGGATGTGCCAAGCGAAAATATGCGCATACGATACTCTGGCGTAGGAAAGTTAAGCCGGTCGGAGAAAGCCTGTTTTCTGGCGCATCTAGTTTGGTGGGTACGGCGCATAGATACTACGGCGCATCTTTACACTTACGCGGCGCATAGCGATATACTCCAGCGCAAGTCTTTCTGAATCTGGCCAAAAGTCATTACTATTTTTTGAGTATAAATACAGAAGGCATGGAGAAGTAGGTATTCACACACTTGAACATATTTGAAGGCAATGACCAACAAAACAGTAACAATGTGTTTTTTTTACAGACTGAGCTTAGTTTACAAGATCACTTTAAGGCCGCGTACACACGATCAAATTTATCTGCTGAAACCGGTCCGACGGACTGTTTCAGCAGACAAATCCAATCGCGTGTATGGGCGAGCAGACAGGTTTGTCCATCGGACAAATTTCAAAGCATGCTTTGAAATTTGTCCGCTACAAACCTGTCCGTCGGATCTGTCCGCTGGTTAGTACACTAACCAGCGGACAGAACTGTCCGCGCATGCGTCGAATGGATTCGACGCATGCGCGGAAGCATTTTATTTCTGGGTTTGGTGATGTGGCGGCGTCAACGTCACCATCACGTCACCGCGTTCCCTGGCCGAGGGGATTTTCATCCGATGGTGTGTACACACCGTCGGACGAAAATCCGGAGGAGACATGTCCGCTGCAAATGGTCCGTCAGACATGTTTCAGCGGACATGTCGCTCCGTGTGTACGCGGCCTAAAATAGGGGTGCTCAACCTTTTGAAAAGCGAGGGCCACCTAAGCGACTTGGTAACCGGTCGCAGATCGGATTGGAGGTAGGCGTTTGCAAACGGACACAAGTCCACTTACATCTGCTACTCCTTAGGCCTCGTACACACGGCCGTTTTCCTCGGCAAAATCCACCCAAAAAAATGCTGGCAGAGCATTTTTGCCGAGAAAAACGGTCGTGTGTATGTTTTTCCTCAAGAAAACTGTTGTGGATCTTGACGAGAAAAAAAGAGAACATGTTCTCTTTTTTCTCGTCAGGGTGGTTTACGACGAGAAACACATTCGTGTTTATGCTTAGAAACCCACACATGCTCACAATAAAGTATGAGGCGGGAGCGCACCTTCGGTAAAAGTAGCATTCGTAATGGAGATAGCACATTCGTCACGCTGTAACAGACTGAAAAGCGCGAATCGTCTCTCACCAAACTTTTACTAACATGCAGTAAAATGTTATTAGCAAAAGCAGCCCCAAGGGTGGCGCCAGTGGAATAGAACTTCCCCTTTATAGTGCGGTCGTACGTCTTGTACGTCACTGCGTTTGAGAACTACAAGATTTTGTCTTGACAGTGTGTACGCAAAGAAAGCTTGACAAGATTCTCGACAAGCCTGTCAAGAATCTCGTAGAGGAAAACAACGTTTCTTTTACGATGAGATTCTCGGTCATGTGTGTGCCTTAGGCCTCGTACACACGAGGGGATATGTCCGCTGAAAACGGTCCGATGGACCGTTTCAGCAGACATCTCCGCTCGTGTGTATGGGCTAGCGGACAGATTTCTCCACCCGACAGATTTCAAAGCATGCTTTGAAATCTATCCGGTGGGAATCTGTCCGCCCGACATGTCTGCTGGTTAGTACACTTACCAGCAGACATGTCGTCCCCCACCGCCGCCGCGCCGCCGCCGAATGGATTCGGCGCATGCGCGGAAGTGTTTACCTTCCTGGTGCGGTGACGTGGCGGTGACGTGGCGGCGTCAATGTCACCGCCGCGTAACCGCCACGTCACCACGCCGTCCGGCGGCGGGGAATTTGATCCGATGGTGTGTACACGCCATCGGATCAAACTCCCGATCGGACATATCCGATGGAAATGGTCCGCGGACCGTTTTCATCGGATATGTCCGATCGTGTGTACGAGGCCTTAGAGGTGAATGAAGTGTCCAATTGGGTTGGACTGACCGCGTCAAAGGGGTCTATGGCCCAGTGCAGGTAACCCGCAGGTGCAGAGCAGTTTGAAAGCAGCCCAGTAATCACTGTAGAACAGATATGCCCAAATATACACTTTGGGCCAGATTCTCAAAAGAGATATGACGGTGTATCTCCAGATACACCGTCGTATCTCTGTATTTGCGCCTGGGTATCTATGCGACTGATTCTTAGAATCAGTTACGCATTGATTTGGCGTAGATCCGACTGGCGTAAGTCACTTACACCGTCTGAACTTAGATGTAATTCTACGCTGGGCGCTAGGTGGCGTTGCCGCCAATTTTAGTGTCGATTATACAAATGAGCATGATACGCCGATTCCCAAATGAAGTTGCGTGCCGTCTACGTAGTTTACATAGTTTGCGTACGCGTAAGGTTACCCCTGCTATATGAGGGGTAACCTTGCGTAGGTCCGGTGTAAGCCATGTTAAGTATGGACGTTGGGACAGCGTCGTGTTTTTCCGTCATTTACGTCGTTTGCGTAACTCGTCGCGAATAGGCCTTTACGGTAATTACGCTGCCATCGAAATCAATGTATTTGCGGCGTACTATGGAGCATGCGCAGTGGGCTACGTTTAGGGCCGGTGCATGCGCAGTTCATTCGGCGCGGGGGCGCGCTTAATTTAAATACAGCATGCCCCCCTCCTTCCCTATTTGAATTACGCGGGGATACGCTGTCCCCTTTACGCTACGCCGCCGCAAATTACGGAGAAAGTGCTTTGAGAATACGGCACTTGCTCCTGAAAGTTGCAGCGGCGTAGTGTAAATAGGATACGCTACGCCGCCGCAGAATCTACGTGAATCTGGCCCTGTGATTTTAGTAATAAGCTTACCTTCAATAACAGTATTCTATTCTATTCCTTCCCAGAGCAGGAGGCCACGGGCCACATCAGAGGGCTCCACGGGCCACATCAAAGGGCTCCACGGGCCACTGGCTGGGCCCCCCCGCTTTAAGATAATAAAACAGTCAGATAGAACAGTTATGTGAATTGTTATTGTAAGTGGAAGAATCATTATAATATTATGGTGTACTACCTGTGTATTTCAATTGTATGATGTCTTTGGTATACAGAATATTTAACATTGGTTCTTGTTGAATAGAGTTTATTTTAAAGAAATTCTGTTAAAATAATATGAACAATAGAGGATTAAACTTAACCACTCACAAATAAACTACCTGCACAAACAACTAAAAGTAGATAGAAGATGATGTGAGTATATTGAGAACAAAGAGAGATGTATGGTACTGAACTGTATAAAAGGAGGGGAGAGAAGCCATCTTATTGTCATTGTATTGTGACACACATGTTGCAGAGGTCTGTGTCACAATGGAGAATTATTGACTCTAATAAAGAAGAACCCAGAGATCAGAGCGATGGTCATTTTATATACCTACATCTTCCAGTTCTGATGGTGATAATATATGCCTGCATCTTCAGTGTGATCCTGCAATGTATGACCCTCTGGAGATCAGGAATGCAGAGTCCGGCTGTGCTCTTCATTTTACTGATGTGTTTGATGGATTCCAATATTTTCAGGATGGAGATTTAATAATCGGAGGAGTGATCACTGTGAGGTCAAAACAAGAAAATCGATATTCACGTGAAGAAAAGACGTACAGGTATGTCATTTACTTGCAAGGAAGAGAAAAAATAATTTAGAGCAGCATGCCAGAGCAGGTTTTATTTTTAATTGTTGCACACATATTAAAATACACATTTTAGGCCTGAAAATGTATGTAAGCTCCCTAAACATTATACAGTATGGGCCACATTCAGATACATTTGCGTATCTTTAGAGCGGCGTAGCGTATCTTTACGCTACGCCGCTGCAACTTAGAGAGGCAAGTGCTGTATTCACAAAGCACTTGTTCCTTAAATTATGGCCGCGTAGAGTAAATGGGCCGGCGTAAGCCCACCTAATTCAAAGTAGGTGGAAGGTGGGCGTGATACATGTTAATGAACCGTGACCTCATGTAAATGAGGTGCCGAAACGAACGGCGCATGCACCGTCCGTGGACGTATCCCAGTAAACAACGTATATCAATGCGCCGGGCGCAAGTACGTTTGTGAATCGGCGTATCTAGCTCATTTGCATATTTTTAATGGGAACGTCTAATGCGTCCAGCGTAACTATGCGCCCACGACAAAGTCATTTCGAGCATGCGTGGGTTTCCACGGCGACAGATAAGTATACACACTCTCGGGTTTCTCAGTAGGAAAACACTGCCGAGAATCACGACGAGAAAATAGAGATCAGGTTCTCTATTTTTCTCGTCGAGATTTTAGGCAGTTTTCTTGACGAGAAACCTGAAAGCCTCGTACACACACTGGGTATACTCGGCAAGAAAGCTCTGCCAGCAGTTTTCTTGCTGGTTCTTGCTGCGTAAACCAAGCATGGGTACGAGGCTTCAGAGCAATAAAAATGTGAAAGTGGTACTGTCTTTTTTCAACCTTAAAAATTATAAAATATTTGAGCTTTTTTAAACCCTGTTACTCGCAAGTTGCTTTCCTTTAGAGAATCAAAATACAAATATGATATACCCAAGCAAATGCACATTACTCATATCTCCAAATTCAACATCTTTTCTCCTCTTTATCTCAGTTGTGTACCCTAGATAAGCCCACTATATTTGAATATACTTGTGCCCAGGGACCTTATCAACTCCACTTAATCTCATCTATTTACAAAATCTTACATGAAGTCAGCTCACTTGATACAGACCTTCATTCTTATATGCGCAAGTGGTCACAACTCTTACAAAGACCCATACCTTTACCATCCTCAGAGAAGGATAATAGATTGGTTTGGCAAGAACAATTCTTTATGAATCCATACTGATTACTGCTAATGATACCATTCTCATTACTAAAATGTTGTATATAGTCCCTTATCATCCCCTCCAAGAGCTTATATACTATGATGTTAGGCTTAATGGTCTGTAATTCCCAGGGATATATTTTGGGCCCTTTTTAAATATTGGTGCTACATTGACTTTTTTCCAATCAGCTGGTACCATTCCAGTCAGTAGACTGTCAGTACAAATTAGGAACAATGGTCTGGCAATTACTTGACTGAGTTCCCTAAGTACCCTCGGGTGCAAGCCATCTGGTTCCGGTGATTTTTTAACCACTTAAGGACCGCCACATGTACATTTACGTCGGCAGAATGGCACCGACAGGCACATCAACGTACTGTATATATACGTTGGTGCCTTGGGGGGTTCGGGGGTCCGATCAGACCCCCCCCCCGTACATGCGGCGGTCCGGTTACCTGGCCGAGCGATCCGGGATGAGGGGCGGCTATTCGTTTTTGTCCGCCCCCTCCGGATCGCTCTCAGCCAATCCGCGTGCTCCCCTGCGTGTCATTTCCTCCTCCTGTGTAAACACAGGAAGGAGGAAGTGATGTGATCGCTCCCTCGGCAGTTTTTTCGACCACTGCTGAGGAGAGATCACATCACATAGTAAGTGTACACAACAGCACACTGACACACAGACACATAGGAACATTTAACCCCCCAATCGCCCCCCCCACCCCCTCCCCCCTGTCACAGTGTCACTGAATGCAGTGATTATATGTATGATCACTGCAGTTAGTGTCAGTGTGACAGGCAGTTAGTGTTAGGTTCAGGGTAGCCCCCTACCCCCCCCTAATAAAGTTTTAACCCCTTGATCACCGCCCTAGTTAACCCTTTCACTCCCTATTGCCAGCGTCACTAAGCGATCATTTTTCTGATCGCTGTATTAGTGTCGCTGTTCCCGCTAGGTAGCTCATTTTTTTTTATTGCGATTTTTTTTTTACTAAAGACATGTGGCTAAATAAATTTTGGCCTAAATGTTTGACTAAAATTTAGTTTATTTGATTTTTCTTATAACAAAAAGTAAAAAATATTGATTTTTTTTCAAAAATGTCGCTCTATTTTTGTATATAGCGCAAAAAAAAAAAAATCACAGAGGCGATCAGATACCACCAAAAGAAAGCTCTATTTGTGGGAAGAAAAGGACGTGAATTTTTTTTGAGAGCCACGTCGCACGACCGCGCAATTGTCAGTTAAAGCGACGCAGTGCCGAAACGCAAAAAGGGGCAAGGTCATTTGGCAGCATTTTGGTCCGGGTCTTAAGTGGTTAATGTTAAGTTTCCCAAGTCTAATTTTAATACTGTCCCTTGTTAACCATGGGGGTGATTCCTGTGATGTGCCATGAGGATGAACACGGCAGTTTTGATAACTGAAGACTCCCGATTCCCTTGTGAAGATTGAGGAGAAGAATAAATTCAATACCTTCGCCATCTCCCCATCCTTTGTAACCAGATGACCTTCCCCTTTATGGGGCCAATATGGTCTGTCCTCACTTTTTTACTGTTTACATAATTTCTTGGGATTTTTTTGCTCTCCTCCGCTTTGTGTCTTTCATGTTCTTTCTAAGCCGCTCTAATTGCACCCTTATATTTCTTGTTCCATTATTTATAAAGTCTGAATTCTGATTATGATCCCTTAAACTTGTATTTTTGTAAGGCCCTCTACTTTGCTTTTATATGCATTTTTACATTGGAGTTAAGCCATCCAGGACTTTTGCTCGCTCTTTTAAATGTATTACCCAATGGGATTTATTAGCTAACGCCCTTATTTAATATGCTCTTAAAGCAAACCCATCTCTCCTCCATGTTCTCCATGTTCTTTGTTCCTAAGATTTTATCGCAATTTATGCCTTCTAGAAAGTTTCATAGTTTAGGGAAGTTGACTCTTTTGAAGTTCAGTGTCTTTGTATTCCCCTTATGTTTCCTATTTGTGTGATTTATACTGAAGCCAATTGACCTGTGATCGCTGTGATTGCCCCGTATTTCCACATCCGTGATCAGGTCTGTATTGTTGGTAATCAGACCCATAAAATTGTCCTGCAAGACATTTAAGAACTGGCGAGCCTTAGATGAATGCTTGGTTTCCTCCGCCCAGTCTATGTCTGGATAATTAAAATCCCCTATTATGATAACACTTCCCATCCTTGCTGCTAATCCAAATTGTGATAGGAGATCTGTCTCCCCCTCCTCCCTCAGGTTAGGGGGCCTATAGCATACTCCCAATATTATTTTTCCCTTAGCTTCATCCCTTTGGAGCACTACCAATAAGGATTCCACCTCCTCCCTAGCTCCCTTAGTGATGTAATCTCTCACATTAACTTGCACATTATTCTTGATATATAAGCACGCCCCTCCCCCTTTTTACCCTCCTCATACAACAGTATCTCTAGTTCACCCATCAGGCTCCTTGCATTGGTGAACATGCCACGTACTTTAGACTGGTCACATACTATCCTCTTATTGGGTGTTCTCGAAATTGAAACTAGGACTTGTTACTATACTTACCTTGGGTTTATGTGCTTTAGTCAACCTACCACTAATGCCCCCAATACTACCCTCTGGAATGTGTTCCGCGCTGACTATCTCTACCCCTGGGTCCTCCGCTGTCGCGTAGTTTAAAAACCCCTCTAACTTTTTGTCCATCTTAACTTAACTGCGCCCTCTTCATTTAGGGGACAGTCCGTCCCTTCTATAGAACTGGTGACCGAGTGAGAAGTTGGCCCAGTCCTCCAGAAACCCAAACCCCTCTTTACTACACCAGCTTCTCAGACACTTGTTTACTTCCCTAATCTCCCTCTGCCTTTCTGGTGTAGCTCGAGGTACCAGTAGTATTCCTCAGAATACTACCTTGAAGGTCCTATTCCTCAATTTAGCTCCCAAGTCCCTAAAATCGTTCTTTAGGACACTCCATTTGCCTCTGACTTTGTCATTGGTGCCAACGTGCATCCGCGTCTTCCCCAGCCCCTCCCAGTAATCTGTCCACCAGATCCGTTATGTGCTGAACCCGAGCACCCGGTAAGCAACGTACAGTTTGTCGCTTCAGGTCTTTGTCACAGATTGCCATCTCTGTCCTTCTAAGAATTGAGTCCCCTACCCCCAGAATCTGTCTTTCCTTTCCCTTCACTTCTCCCCCGAACTCTTACTGGAGAAGTTCTTCAAACGGCAGCTAGGAGAGTCCCTCAGCTCCAGCAAATGCTAGCCCCTGATGGGTTTTTACCAATGTTACTCAAAGCAGCATACTTATTGAGATGATCCAGCCCTGGATTAGCCTTCCTGGCACTTCTCCCTTCCTGACTGTCACCCAATTACTCTTTTCTGGTGCCTGAACCTCTTTGTCTCCACCTGCTGGGTATGTTCCCAGCTCTTCTTTAGTATGGAGGGACATCTGAGAGCTGACAGTTGCTTCCCCAAATTCAGAACCTGGGCTTCCAGGGAAACAATGTGCTTACATTTTGCACAGAAGTATTAGCCCTCGATGGGATGATGAAGGAACGCATACATCCCGCAAGATGTACACCGATTCACATCTCCGCACATCTCCGCACCCGCCGGGCATCGTACCTATTAATTTATTGAGGATTAGGGATCATAACCTGTCCAAATTACCTAACAACTAGCTTCCTGACACTGCTACTCAACAAGACAATACACAGGTACTCAACAAGACAATACACAGGTACTTGCAGACCTACATGCACTCTCAGACCCAAATGGACACACAATACACAGGTACTAACACACACTACTCAGACAAAACTTAGGTACTCACAATACACAGGTACTACCTGGCACTAATACTCAATACAGCCCACGTGCACTTGCAGCACTCATGTACTCACACTACACAGCTACTTTGACCCCTATTATAACCTCTTCACCATTTAGTTCAGTTCCACTTTGATTTTTAAACTCGCCACTTAGTCCATAGACATGGGATCACAATGGCAACTAAGCAATATTTGAGAACTTTGCTCCCACAGCTCTTAAATGCCGCTAAGAGCCTAATACCAAGGCACTGGCAAGAACCGGAAAGGCCCACTCTGAAGAACTGGTACAATAAAATTAATGAAATCCAAAACCTAGAATACTTTAGGTTCAGTGACGAGAAGGGAGTGGAGGAACGCGAGGAGAAATGGAAGGACTGGGTAGACTTCAAGCATTCAATAAGATACGCAGAAGTGAAAGGAGCATAGTACTGTACATTAAGAACGGGAAATAACATACTAGAATTAAGGAGGAGAGGGAGGGAAAAAAAGGAGTTCAAGAAAGATTTGGTGAGAGAAAAGAAGCTGGGGAGGTTTTAGGATAGGGAGGTTAGGGGGCAGGGTCAGGGGGGGTGGGGTCAATGGCATAAATGATGTATTGTATTGTTTGTGTTCTTACGTTAGGTCGAGAAGAGATGAGAAACTTGCCTAATGTATTTTTATATGGGGGGAAAAATGAATAAAGAAATATAATAAAAATAAAGCAAGCCTAAAACCTTAAAAAAAAAAAAAAATCCACAATAAGGGTTCCTGGCTCTACAAGGACTACATGATTGGTTTAATCACGTTGTGGTGAGACTTTAATTTACAGACATGCTGTGCATTGTTTCTGCTGTTTCATATATTCCCCAGGAAGCATAGCCTTAAAGTCTATCCCTTTGAATTTAATGTTAAGCTTATCATATGTATTAATATTTTAAACATATTTCATATATTTATATATATATATATGTTACCCTACTGTTTGAAAAAAAAAAATACTTTTTGTAGCCCAACCTTCAGGTATTACCTGAACCTCCTAGCTTTCTTTTACGCAATTGATAACATTAACCGGGATCCAGAAATCTTACCAAATATCACTCTTGGCTTCCATCTATATGACTCATGGCTTGAACCCAGGAAGGGTGTACAGAGTGTTCTGCAGATCTTGTCTGGACCAAATGGGACATTTCCTAATTATTCATGTAAAGGACAAGGCAAGCTGGCTGGTGTTATTGGAGATCACCATTCATCCACTACAATCCCAATTGCCCAAATCCTTGGATTGTACAGATACACACAGGTGAGTGAAAACTATTTGTATATTTGTAATACTATTCTAAGTCAACGGAGACAATACATTTTACAAAAACAGTTAAAGTGTATGCAAAAAGTTAAAGTGTATGCAACCTCTGAGGCCGCGTACACACGACCAAATACATCTGTTCAAATCGGTCTGACAGACCGATTTGAACAGATTTGTCTGCTGGGATGTATTGGTTTGATCGTATACACTCGATCAAACCAAAATCCCCACCGGCAGACAGCGCGGTGACGTGGCGATGACGTTGACACCGCCAAGTCACCGCACAAGGAAGTAAAACACTTCCGCGCATGCGTCGAATCCATTCGACGCATGTGCGAGCAGATATGTCTGCTGGTTAGCGTACTAACCAGCAGACATGTCGGACGGACGAATTTAACAATATAAAAATTCAGTAATACCACATATGTTGAACGCTGCAAAGAGACTTATCCCTAAAGAAGTGGAAGCCCCCTCAATACGTGAGTGATTAACTGCAGTAGAGGAGACGCATATCATGGAAGGTCTGAGGCAGAGTATTGTAGAAGAATCCGTAGAGTTACCAGATAAATGGGAGAGTTGGAGAGTATTTAAAAAGACAAGCCGATATGTAGAGGAGCTTATTATTTAGATAGAGGGAACACTCCCACAATGAGAATAGACAAAACAAAACAGAGAAAAATAAAAAATTATTAGGGGATAATACTTTGGATGGGGAACTGGAATTATGGGATGCCCAACTTGATAGAAACAAATCCGGAGACAACTTCCTCCCTATGTACAACTTCAAATGATTGTTCTCCTTGACGCTGTATAAATCTGATTGATTCCTCTCCCTCAACCTGTACAGCTCTAAATGATTCATTTTTTGGTAGCTAACAGTCTCTGTTAGAAAAGCAACAGTGCCTTGCAGACTAGGAACTCTCAGTCTCTTTAGAACCGGGGTTGGCAACTCATTTATTGCAATTTACTGGTCGACCGCGACCAGATGACAAGTAGATTGTGTCTCTTTATTGCCAACCCTGGACTAAACTGAGTGAGAGCTGTGAGTAACAGGGTGAGAAGTTACGAATAACAACAGGGTGAGAAGTTACGGAGCACAGAAGGTGAGAGCCGGGTGGAGCAGTGGAGGAGAGAGCCTGGCGGATGGTTTCGGGGGGAGGAGACTTTCCCTCGCACTAAGCTTTCACTGCCAATGTAGCTGCAGGTATGGGTGTAGCATCAGGGTCTGCAACCTCCCTGTCATTAGCCTACTCCCCCAGAAAAAACCCGGAGTCCGAATCAAGTCCCGCAGTGTCAATGCATCTTCTGTGCCGCAGAAGAGTGGTGAAATGTTTGCTCCACTACGCGGCTTCGACCTTGCCTTAGGTTCAGTGGCGCCTCTAGGGCTGGTGTCACCTGGTGCAGTAAAATATGGTGTCACACCCCCCTTAATAACTTTTTCCAAATATTTTTTTACCCTTTCATCTCTCTCTCTCTATCCATCTTTCTTGTTCTTTCTATCCCTTCTTCTTTCTCTCCATTTTTCTTTTCTCCCCCGCCTCTCTTTCTCCAGGACCGGAATTCACATCTCAGGAGCCTATAGGCACTGGACTCTGAGGGGGAAGTATGATGCACCAAACTGTTAATCATACTGCCCCCTAGCAGCCTGCAATGCAGAGGGGCTGGAGTGAGACAGAGGGAGGGAGTGAGACAGAGAGGGAGGGGGTGGGGGGTGTGACAGAGATAGAGGGGGTGGGGGTGTGACAGAAGGGGGTGACAGAGAGAGAGAGGGGGTGTGACAGAGAGGGAGGGGGGTGAGACAGAAGGAGGATGACAGACAGAGGGGTGGGGGTGTGACAGAGAGGGAGGGGGCGAGACAGAGATGGAGGGGGTGGGGGGTAAGACAAAAGGGGGTGACAGAGAGGGAGGGGGTGTGACAGAGAGGGAGGGGGGTGAGACAGAAGGGGGATGACAGGGGGAGGGGTGGGGGTGTGACAGAGAGGGAGGGGGTGAGACAGAGAGGGAGGGGGTGAGACAGAGTGGGAGGGGGGTGATAGAGAGGGAGGGGGTGGGGGGTGTGACAGAGATGGGTGAGTCTCCCCCCTCCTCACCTTCCTGCACATGCATTGCACACAGTCAGCCGGCACTGCCATTCTCACTGGTGGCACAGACAGAGGGAATGGCATGTGATGTGTGTGTGCATGGACCGAGTGTTTGGTGTCGCCACCACATACTGTAAGGTAGGCTACTCCTCTCCGGTCTCTTCCCTTATCCCAGCCTCCCAGGCGGTCAGCCTCCTGGTTCCTCGAGTCCTTTCTTACTTCCTACTGCTGACTGTTCATTCCCGCGCCGCGATTCTCTCTGCCTATGGATCACAATGTCACGTCAGCCGGAACTAGATAGCTTCTGTCGGGCAGAGATCACTCTGCCCGACAGGGAAGTGACTGAAAGACTTGTGCAGGGATGCAGGAGCGCGGTGGCCACACTCGCAACGCTCCGCTGCAGCTCTGCAAGTAACAACTGTGTGTAACGGGAGCCCCGGTGTCACCCCTCTGGCAGGTGTCACCCGGGTGTCACCCGGGTGCGGCACACACCCCCCGCACCCCCATAGCAACGCCTCTGCTTAGCTTCCACACTCCTCTGCTCTGATTGGCTGGAAAGACTGCTGCCCCAGTCTCCCTCATCCCCATCCTTGCAGCACTGCTGGATTCCCTACTCTCCCGCTGACTGCTGATAACTGAAGCATAGTAAACTGTATTTACTATTCTTCAGTTTGTGAATGAATAGGAAGCCACTTAGCACAGAGCACTTTCCATTAGACATGTACAATTTTTTTTATGGATAGATTCATTATGTTATTATTTTGTTTAGTTTATTATTTTCTAATATATTCCAATTTTTCAGAAAGATTTGAATTCGGATTGGTCAAAAAATGATCGACCGATTCTAATTCTGTGTGAAGAATAGCTGGTTGTTAAGCAGTGGGTTGGGAAGCTGGACGCTGTGTCCTTATCAATTGCTGGCTCATCTGCTGTCAGCGGGCTTCCCCGCTGAAAATTCTGGAAAAAAAAACAGCGCGGAATCCCCCTCCCACTCCATACCAGACTCTTTGGGTCTGGTATGGATTCTAAGGGGAACCCTGGGCCAAAATGTAAAAGTAAATATGGTGTGGGGTCCCCCCAAAATCCATACCAGTCCCTTATTGGAGCATGGAGTCTGGCAGGCCAGAAAATGGGGGGACAAGCAAGTGCCCCCCCCCGCTGAACCATACCAGGCTACATGCTCTCAACATGGGGAGGGTGCTTTGGGACAGGCAACCCTGGGCTGTGGTTGTGGAGGTCTGGGACTGGGGGGGCTTATCAGAATCTGGAAGCCACCTTTAAAGGGGCTAGATGCTGCCCCCCATGGGAATAAGTAAGGTCTACCTATTCACCAAAAAAGTGCAAAAAGTTATTAAAGACAGTATAGTATAAGTTTTTGACAATTCCTTTATTAAAAAATAAAAAACAATGTCCCCTGATGTAGCTCTATCTCACGCTGCACTGCCAGACCCAAAAAATGAAAACCTCCAGCCTCGTTGAACGCTCCCTTCCAAATGTCTGCTCTTTCATCTGACATTTCTTAAATTCTGTATATAAGGGGCGGAGTCAAATGATGATTTCAGAGGGTGACATCATCAACCCAGCATTCCACGGTCGGTGATGTGACAAGGGGCGTGTTCAACCGCTGACGTCATCATGTGACTCATCCCCTTAGCTATTTAATGGAACATCAGACTTTTGGCTGGGAGCATTCGACGAGGCCAGAGATTTTCTTTTTTTTCTTCTTTTGGGTCCATCGGACATTTCTTAAAATAGCTGAAGGGCGAAGTCCCCCGATGACATCAGCGGGGTACCCCGACCCCGTTGTGACATCATCGGCCCAGCATGCCCTGACTGGTAATGTCACAACGGGGTGGGGTTACCCACTAATGTCATTGGGTGACTCCGCCCCTTAGCTATTTAAAAATATGTCAGGTGGAGCAGTCAATTGGTGGGAAGCGGTTGACGAGGCAGATGTTTTTTTCCCATTTTTTAAGGTCTTACGGTGGTGGCAGGCAGCATGATTGATGATGGATCCACATCAGGGGACATTGTTTTTTATTTTTTAATAAAGGCATTGTCAAAAACTTGTATACAGTCTTCATTCACATTTTACACTTTTTTGGTGAATGGATAGGGGTAATCTGTACTCCATACTTAATCACAGGGGGGCAAGATCTGGGGGCAAGATTCCAACAAGCCCCCGCTCACAGATCCTCACAACCACATCCCAGGGTTGTGGGAAGAGCCCCTTGTCCCCATCAACAAGTACCCACCTATGTTGATGGCATGTGGCCTGGTATGGTTTGGTAGGGGATGGGGCCGCCAGCACACACCTGTGCCATTAGTTGTCCTCTTAAAAAAATCTGGCATAAACCACCATTTTAACCAGTGTGGGGTGGAACTAATAATTTAACTTCTCTTGTTTGGCCCATTTCAGTTGTTCAATATACCATTGAAAGCATTTTATTCTATCTGCTCAAAGAAAATACCTGTTGATCCTGTAAGGACAAATCTAGCTAGTCGTTACATGCACTCCGCTTCTGTGTATCCAGGCTCTTGATGTCTTAACTGCCTGTTTTAAAAAAAATCCTTTGAAGTTTAAATGAAGGTCTGTGTTGTGAGTGTTTTGAATCTGTGTTTGCTGTTTGTACTGGAACCCAGAGGCCTCCTAACTGAATGAGCCCCACCAATTTTAAATGGTATAGTGTTACTGACCTCATTGTGTGTCTTCAAACCTCATTATCACCCCCCCCCCCCCCCCCCCGAGTTTAAGAGATTAGTAAAGCAGGGGTTCTCTGCCTAAGAATTGAGTACTGTGCTGGGGGTTTAACAGAATGAAGGACCCTTGACCCGCCCCGCACCAACGAAAGGGAGCCTTGACTGCTGGACACTTGGCAACCAAGCGGGGCATCAACCTAATCAGGGAGTCAAAAGTGGCTCGGCTGGGATTGGCTACAATGGCACAAGGTGACGGGGTGGAGCCTTTACTCTAGACAAAGCCACGAAGAGGCACCTCCCACTACTTTATGGAGAATTTGACATCACAAGAGTTGGCTACCCACCCGCCCATTGAGAGTTTTGTCACAGCTTCCTTGACAGTTTTACCTTGCCAGCTATTGATATTACTTTATGGGATAAGCCCTCAAGTTGAATGCCTGTCTTGTACGGATGGTGGAGACAGGCCTCTTAGACTAGACGATTTGTTTATAGATGCTCACGGTATAACCGTGGCCGGCATGGTTATTGGTATTTTGAAGGTTGCTATACCAATATGTTCAAAAAGCTGTGGCCTTGCCCTACTTCCAACTTAAAATGGTCCATGTGTATTTTTTTTGGGGTGGGGGGCAATGTTTGTTATGGTTTAAATAATTGGAAGTTAATATAAACCTAAGCTTCTCAGCAGTCACGAATACAAATAAATATTAGAGCTTGTATTGTGTTTACTAGGCTCTCTGATTCATTTTTGGTTTGCTGTTAGCTTTAAAATTATCAATATAAAGTATATCTACATCTGCGTACATCTGCATGAAAATGCTGGTAAATTGCCTTTTTTGCTAGTCAGAATCAGTGATCTAGAGCAAGCAGATCACAAGTAAAGTCAGGTTGATGTCAGGTTTCCTGATTTGCTTATTTTTTTCTGGTTATGCATAATTTAGCCTGAGTAGGAAAGCATGTCCCCTGCCAGCCTGCTACAGAGAACTGTCACTGTTCTCTGTATGAAAGAAATGGTCTCTCTGCAGAGGTCCAACATGCCCACTGATAAGTCCAAGCTATATTGTATACTTATGACTTCTGTTCAGTCTATTTACACACTCCTAAGCTCCTTCAGCACAACACTTGCGTGAAACACAAGAACTCCCAGGACCAGCTGGCACAATGTTAGGTGATCTGACAGTAGGGCTCAGTCAGATTTCAGCAAATGCCTTTTACAGGAAGGGACCTTGAGTCCCTTTGGTAATGTAGCAAAGTCCTAGTGCCCAGCTGTCCTCCTGTGGCTACTGATCCCAGCACCACCTCTTCAGGCACTGCCAGCCCACCTGGCTGCAGCTGCCCCTTTCTCTAGCCCTCTTGGCTAAGCTTTTACAGTCCTCCCGGACTGACTCTGCGTCCATCTCAGACTGCAACACTCACCAGACCACCAGGCTGTCTTCTCCTTGGAGATCTCCTGGACATGCTCACTGGCTCCTGCCACCCTCACACCTTATCCCATGCCACTGGATAGTATTCCTCCTTGGGTTTTCAGAGGATACCTCCTGCACCGGAGCTCCGGGATCCGAGCCCCCCCAGACTAGGGTGTTAACCTCAAGAGTCCACCGGCACCCTCCTAGCACTCCATCTCACACATTCACCCAAACTATCCTGCTCAGCTAAACTGACCCTGAGTATTTGAGGGGGCCTGCCCCCTGCCCATCCCATCTTTTGGGGATTGGTCAGGGCCCTAACCAGGCGGTACCTTCTAACCCCCCATCCTTTTCTTCTGGAAGTTTCCAGCAAGTTCCAGAAGTAGCGGGAGGTACCAGAGATGCTACCTGCTGAGTCATACCAGACCTCCCTGGATCCTAAAACTAGATTAAACACAGGCTCAGCTACCAGCCAAGCCTAAACATTTTACCTACTTTAAAGTGGTTGTAAACCCTTTTTTACAACATTATGCTACAGGTAAGCCTATATTAAGGCTTACCTGTAGCTACCCAGGATATCTCCTAAACCTGCACGGTTTAGGAGATATCCCCTGTCATCGGCACATGCACACTGGGGCAAACTGAAGCAATGTGCTGCGCCGGGACGACATGTTGGTGGTTGGAGGAAGAGACGTGGACCACTGCGGGGGCTTCGATATGAGGTAATTATTACATAATGAGCTAGTATGCTTTGCATACTAGCTCATTATGCCTTTGTCTTGCAGGGTTGTATTTTTTTTTTATTATTATTATTTTTTTTACGATGGTTTACTTCTTTAACAAAAAAACTAAAAACTAACATGACCTATTTTAGCACACTAGAGGGTGCTACAACTGTAACGCCCCATACACATGATAGGACCTTTGTCTGGCCAAATTCACATTGGAATTCCGACAAATTCCATCAGAGGAAAAGAGAACTATGTAAACTCTGATGGAATTCCTTGGAATATCCGATGGAAAAACTCAGATGGGCATACACACGGTCGGAATTTCCGATGGAAAAAGTCCATCAGAAATTTTGATCGTGTGTACGAGGCATAAGAGTTTAAACATCTTTGTTTTAATGCACCTGGTTTGTACTTAGCTTATTTAATTTGAAAGATCAATTGAATATTTAAATATCTGTACAGTGCAGTCTCCAATGATAATTTCAATGGCATCTGGATATGAATTTAATCTGAAAATATAGTCACATTATAATTAATATTTAATACTCCTCTTTTTAGGTCAGCTATGGGGCCACCGATTACACATTGAGAGACAGACGCCTTCACCCGCATGTTTTCACGACCGTTCAGAATGATAATGTCCATTATTTAGCAATTACCAAACTAGTGAAGAATTTTGGCTGGAATTGGGTCGGAATACTTTTTTCAGACAATGATACCGGAGAGAATGAAGCGCAAATTCTGAAGAGACATTTGGCTTCCCAGGAGATTTGTGTGGCTTTTGAAAAAAGAATCACTGTGAATTCTGCTACAATGGATCAGTGGAGAGACACACTTAGCAAAGCACATTGTAAAGTTTTAATACTTTGTGGAACGTTATCAAGAAATGTTTTTGAATACCTTCTTGCATACTCTATTATGAATAGAAACAATATGCTAATCGTTCCTCCAGGCTGGAATTTAGATGAAATCAAAATATTAACTGCTTTAATAAGTTTTATAACTAGTTTGTCTTTAGGTTTTTTTGATCCACAAATTCCTAGAGATGAAAGTCAGTTTGATGGCAATCTATTGCCAAGACATCCACAAACTAGGATGCTGCTGGATTATATGATCATTACATTTTACAATGAAACGTCAACTCAAAATGGGAAAAATATTTACTTTCAAAATGTTACTACTGTTAGTGGGAGTTTATTAAGTGCCTTTCTTCCACAAATTGACATAAGTATTCTTCGTGGAGAATCTGTACGAATGTATATTGCAGTAGAAGCTATGGCACAAGCTATACATTTTTCTAACAAGTGTAATCACAGTTTTAATATTAACAGATTTAAGCAGGTAAAGGCAATTTGAACTTTATTTGTTGGGTGAGCGCAAGCCAGTGGAGGAATTTCCAAAGAGGGTTGGTGGTTAACAGGAATTATCGGGCCTCTTACACAGCTTCAGGCATGGGCCCTCTGAAGCAGAGACCCGGGGGGGGGGGGTGCTGCCGCCTCATATTGAGAAGCGGGGGGCTGCCACGAATTGAGAAGCGGGGGGTGCCACAAATTGGGGGGTTGCCCTGGGGACCTCTGGGCTTCTTACAAAGAAAATACATAAAAAAAGGGGGCCCTGGGGACCTCTGGGCCCTTTAATAAAAACAAAACAAATTATAAAAATATATATATATAAAAACATTATAAAAAAAGGGGGGGGTTGCCACCTGGGGCCCTCGGGGCCCCCTTAAAAAATAAATAAATAAAAAATATGTATATATATATATATATATAAAAATATATATATATATATATATATATATATAAATAAAAGGGGAGTTGCCCCTTACAGATGTACTGCCTGTACCCCCCTGATGGCGGCGGCCCTGGTGGTTAATGAGCTGTTAGTAAGTGAATGAGTCTACTGGCAGCACTAACTTGTGTAGCAGTAGGCCAATATTTTCCAACTGATAAATTTTGCATTCCCAACCAGAAAACCCCCCTGCCCCTTTTTTTTTACTTTTTTTTTTACTTCACCTCCTTTTTCTCGTCTTTCTCCTATTTTCCTTCTTTTTCTTCCCCTCTCTTTTTTTTAGCGATTAGTGAATATATTACAAATATTATACATAAAGATATGACCCCCCTAAACAAAAGCAGAGAACATGATTAGTTAAAATTATATATATTATATAAAAATTTCTTGACATTTTTGAATACCAAAGACAGGTATTGCACATTCATTAACCACTTAAGACCCGGACCAAAATGCAGGTAAAGGACCTTGCTCCTTTTTGCGATTCGGCACTGCGTCGTTTTAACTGACAATTGCGCGGTCGTGCGATGTGGCTCCCAAACAAAATTGGCGTCCTTTCTTCCCCACAAATAGAGCTTTCTTTTAGTGGTATTTGATCACCTCTGCGGTTTTTATTTTTTGCGCTATAAACAAAAATAGAGCGACAATTTAAAAAAAAATTCAATATTTTTTACTTTTTGCTATAATAAATATCCCCCCAAAAATATATAAAAAAAACATTTTTTTTCCTCAGTTTAGGCGATACGTATTCTTCTACCTATTTTTGGTAAAAAAAATCGCAATAAGCATTTATCGGTTAGTTTTCGCAAAATTTATAGCGTTTACAAAATAAGGGATAGTTTTATTGCATTTTTATAAAAAACATTTTTTTACTACTAATAGCGGCGATCAGCGATTTTTTTCATGACTGCGACATTATGGCGGACACTTCGGCCAATTTTGACACATTTTTGGGACAATTGTCATTTTCACAGCAAAAAATGCATTTAAATTGCATTGTTTTCTGTGAAAATGACAGTTGCAGTTTGGGAGTTAACCACAAGGGGGCGCTGTAGGATTTGAGTGTTCCCTGTGTGTGTTTACAACTGTAGGGGGGTGTGGCTGTAGGCGTGACGTCTCATCGATCACGTCCCCCTATAACAGGGATGACGTGATCGATGTTGCGGCCACAGTGAAGCACGGGGAAGCCGTGTTTACACACGGCTCTCCCCGTTCTTCAGCTCCAGGGACGGATCGCCGCAGTGCAGTGGCGATCGGGTCCGCGAGTCCCGCGGTCCCGGTCCCGGAGCTTCGGATCGGGTCACGGGAGTGCGCCGCAGGCGCGCGCCCGTGACCCACGGCTGGGTACTTAAACCAACGTATATATATGTTGATGTGCCCAGCTGTGCCATTCTGCTGACGTAAATGTACAGTAGGCGGTCCTTAAGTTGTTAAGGAATTTACACCCTTGACATACAAGGAATAAATATTGCAGCCCAAACAATGGCACAAGACTTTCTATACTTACCTACCTTTTTATGTACCGTATTTATCGGCGTATAACACGCGCTTTTTTCCCCTGAAAATAAGGCGCAAATCACGGGTGCGTGTTATACGCCAACAGCGTACCTCGGAGAGGCAGGAGGGGGACGAGCGCCGCAATTCACGAGCCGCCATCTCCTGTTTACTAGGCTCTAACTCGTCTCTCGGTCGGCTCTAACTCGGCTCTCACATCACACACACACAGGCCCGTCTCCGCCACCAGCATTGGACCAGTGTTCTGTCCATCACAGTAGCTGGTCCAACGCCGATGGCGGAGGCGGGACTGTGTGTGCGAGAGCCAAGTAAACAGGAGATGACGGCTCAGTGATTTCCTGAAGTTCAGGCTGCTTAGATGACATATAGTGAGGCTGCAGATAAGGTAAACAAAAACAGCATTGATGGGCTGCAGATGAGGACATTATACATGCTGCAGATGGACATTCATGGGCACTGACCCTTAATTTGCTTCAAAGTGATTTATTTTTTAAAAAAAAGTATTTTTTCCTGAACATCCCTCTTAAATTGGGGTGCGTGTTATACGCCGGTGCATGTTGTACGCCGATAAATACGGTATATTATCTGCTTGCCGACCAGCGCATGACGATATACGTCGACAGCATGGCTCAGACAGGCAGAAGGATGTACCTGTATGTCCCATTTAAGATCGCGGTATTGTGAACGCGGACGAATTTTCCATTATTCGGACATTCGGATGCATACGAATTTCCGAATTGCTATAATAGCGAAAAATTTCGACCGTTTTCGGAATTCGTTCATTTTCGACCGAATTTCGAAAAAAAAAAAAAATGGTCGAAATCGATTTTTTTTTTTCGAATTCCGAATCGAATACCCGCGGACTAAATTCGATCGGAATTCGAAGAAAAAAAAAAAAAATATTTTCGAATTTAATTCGAAAAAAATTCTATTCGAAAATAGACTATTTGTTTTCTAATCTGGTTGAAATATTTTCGATTTCGACCGTTTTTTTCGAAATTCGGTCGAAAACGAACAAATTCGAAAAACGGTCGAAATATTTTCGATTTCGACCGTATTTTTCGAAATTCGGTCGAAAACGAACGAATTCCGAAAACGAATTCAACACATGTAACGAACCTAACTTAACGAAATTTATTAAATGACGAATTGAAACGAAACGAAACGAAACAAATTTTTCACTTTTGCACATGCCTACCGACCACAAGTCCCGCGGACTGGATCGCCGTGGAGATAACCGCGATCGTCTCACTGTGAGTTAGAACGGGGAGATACTGATGTAAACAAGCATCTCCCCACTCTGCCTAGTGACAATGACAGTGATCACCGCTTCCTGTAATCAGGAGCGGTGATCACTGTCTTGTCACATGTAGCCCGATCCTCCCTACAGTAAGAAGCACTCACTAGGGCACACTTAACCCCTATAGCGCCACCTAGTGGCTAACCCCTTTGCTGCCAGTGTAGTTTTCACAGTAATCTGTGCATTTTTTTACCACTGATCGCTGTATAAATTACAATAGTCCCAAAAATTTGTCAAAAGTGTCTAACGTGTCCGCCATAATGTCGCAGTCACAATGAAAATCGCTGATCGCCGCCATTACTAGTAAAAGAAAATTATTAATAAAAATGCCATAAAACTATCCCCTATTTTGTAAACGCTATAACTTTTGCGCAAACCGATACCAAAAAATATGTAGAAGAAGAATACATAACGGCCTAAATTGAGGAAATTTTTTTTATAGATTTTTCGGGGATATTTTTTAATTGCAAAAAGTAAAAAATATTGGCCTAGATTCACAGAGCGATTACGCCTGCGCAACAGGAGATGCGCGTGCGTAAGTCTAAATGTGCGCGTGCGTTTCGTTGCGCGTAATTTCGTTAGACTGGCGCATCCGTCCGCGCAAAACTGCGATAGACACACCATTGATTTGCTAGTCAAATATGCTAATGAGGGACTTACAGGGATCCACAAAACAACGTTGGGGCAGCGCAGGCGACGCAGTGTGCGCAACAGCAAAATGTCCTGTCTAAAATTAGAGCTGATAAAAGCTGGTCTAAAAAAAGAAAAAAGGTCTACTTGTTAGATAAAGCAACACTGTTAGTGAGCAGCTCAGCAGTCACACGTGTTGCTCAACAATCTGTATGCCAACATGCCAGGGGCATCGTCGCGCATAGCTATACTACTGACTTTAGATGAACAAAGAAGGAGGAGGGCACGGAGGATGGCACAGAGGATGGCACGGGAGAGGATATACCGTACCCGCATAGACCTGTTTGGCATGAGTGATTGTGAGGTGTATCGCATCTTCAGATTCACCCCTCATGCCTTCCTGGAATTCACCACAACCCTGCAGGATGACATCACCAGCCCAACACACCGCTCACATGCAGTGCAGCCGCTGGTCAAGGTCCTGGCAACACTCCATTTCCTTGCCAGTGGCTCTTTTCAGCGTACAAGTGGAGTGGTGGCTGGGATGTCACAGTCCTCCATGAACCCCCTGGTGGTCTGGGATGACATCCTGCCTCCAGCTGATGCTTGTGGCCGGGGAGAAGGGGAGGCCCTTGTGAGGGGAGCCATGTTGGGGGAGGAGGGGGGCTCCCCCTTAGGGAGGCCTGCCTGCTGGCAGCCAGAGGGGAGGAGTCCTCAAAACCCAAACGTCCAGTGCCTGACATGGACTCCTCCTCCTCATGATTCTCCTCCTCCTCATGATTGTCCTGCTCCTCATGATTGTCCTGCTCCTGTTGAACCTCCTCCGCGGACTCCGGCCTTGTTGGGGGGGCCTCATTAGGCTGCTGTCCCGGGGATGGTGCGGTCAGGCCAGATGGCCCTGCACCCTCCTGCACATCTGTGGATGACACAAAACATTCACAGGTTGGAGGATCCACACACTTGCCACATATTCCCTTTCACCCCCTCCCCCACACATGCTACACACCTGATATTAAAAAAGAAAACAACTTACCTGGCACCATGGGCTGGGGACTGGAGTCAAAGCCGGGCAGGCCCTCAACTTCATGCCGATGAAAGGTCAGGGCCACCGCACGCTCCTCCGCTGTCAGGCTAATACGGCATGGTGGGCCCCCTCCTGTGCCCCTGGCATGGGCATGCATTCTGGCCAACTTCTTTTTGACCAGACGCCGGAGGTCATTGATTTTTTTGTCAATCCCAGACCTGGTCCGTGTCTCCCCCTGCCCCGCAGAATTCACCTGGTCAGTGATCCTATCCAAAATCTCCCTCCTCCTGGCCGGGGTGGTGTTGGCACTCTGTGGGCCGTGGAGGTAACGCCCATACTCGCTAATGGCCCGGGCAAGAATCTGTTTTTCCACAACTGTAAAATTAAGCTTTCGTTTTCTCTCAGTCATCCTTCCAAAAAAAAACAGTCCCAGTCAACAAAATTCACGCACACAAACAAGCACAACCAATCACAAAAAAACACACACAGAGAGAAAACTACTCACCAAGAAACAGTCCCCAAAAAAAAAAAATATATACAGCAGGAAAAGAAACAAAAAGAAATATATCAATCAAACAAACAGTCTCTCAAACACTTATCAAAAACCACTTTCAAAAATCTAACAACAACCACTTGATCACACAGAACACTAATCTCACAACTACAAAACACACCGCAACGAACAACAAGAACAAAAGCACTTTGTTAAATGGGAAGGGACAAAGGGATGTACTTTTGCAAAGGAAGTGTGTTTGTGTGTGTCTATTTATGCTGTTTGCGTAGTTCACAACATTGCCCTAGTCCATTTCCAATTTCACTGATTGCGCCGCTCCCGAGTTGTGAGCATGCGCACATCGGAGCTGACATGGTCTCGTTCAAGCGCGCATGCGCGAGCCGGCCGGCCCTTCATTTGCATGGGGTCACGGCTCATTTCAATGTAACACGCCCACGTCCCTCCCAATTTGTATTACTCCTCCTTACGCCTCTGGAAAAACGTTACGTATGCGCAATTTCCTGCGCAAAAGCTACGAGAATAGGGAGATTACGCGGCAAAATTGCGCACGTCTAACGTAAAGGCGGTGCGCTACGCCGGTCCAATAATGCGCAGATGTACGTGAATCTGGGCCATTGTTTTTTTTTTCAAAATTGTCGCTCTATTTTTGTTTATAGCACAAAAAATTAAAACCGCAGAGGTGATTAAATACCACAAAAAAGAAAGCTCTATTTGTGGGAAAAAAGGACGTCAATTTTGTTTGGGAGCTACGTCACATGACCACGCAATTGTTAGAACTCAGATGGTCACCAGTCATCTCTATGACCGTTGGAGGCCCGGGCGCGATGTGATGACATCACGTCCGGGTACCTGGAGGTAAACAAAGCCTCGATTGCGGGTAGTAAGCAATACTTAGCATGAGATCGGTGAATTTTTTTTCACGATCTCATGCTTTCCAGCCTGAAGTAGAGATGTGGGGTCTTATTGACCCCGCATCTCTCCATATAGAGGACTTGTCACACAAATTTCCTATTACAAGGGATGGTTACATTTATTGTAATAGGAATAAAAGTGATAAAAAAAAGTGTAAAAAATATTATGGCCCGGATTCACAAAGCACGTATCTCGAGATGTGCCGCGTAAGTGTAAGTATGCGACGTTGTATCTGTGCGCCGTGCCCACAGAACTAAGATACACCTAAAAACTGACTTCATCCGACCAAGGTAATATGCCTACGCCGGCGTATAGTGGGCGCATAGTTACGCTGGCGCATTTGGAACTCCCATTGATTTTACATGCAAATATGCAAATGAGGGAGATACGCCAATTCACAAACGTACGTGCGCCCGGCACATGTTTTAAGCGATTTGCAGAAGGTTTACGTCCGGCGTAAAGTTATTCCCCATATAGGAGGCGCAACTACTTTACGTAGTTTACGTTGTACGTAAATAGGGCTGTGCATAGGTAGTGATTCAACGTATCTTAGGCAATTGTTTCAACGTGATTCTGAGCATGCGCACTGGGATGCGTCCAAGGTACGACGCATGTGCAGTTAATTTTAAGTACTTGTCTGAAGCTCAGCCCATCATTTGCAGGGGGTCACGCTCAGGGCCGGATTTGCTCTCCCAGCCGCCCCGAGGCCAGGTTCCGTGCAATGCATCCCCTCCCCGCCAACCGAACCACCCCCCCCCCCCCCCCAAATCAACGGAGAATGGCAACCGGATGGCAGTGGTGCCACGGTTGGTTCAAATATTATTTTTCTTTTTTTTTTTTACTTTTTTTTATCACTTTTTTTATTTTGTAGCTTGTTGTTTACTTTTTTTTGTATAATTTTCTTATTATTTTTTATATTATTTTTCTTATTCTTTACTTTTTAATTACTTTTTTATTTTAATAATTTAATTATTATTTCTTATTTATTTATTTTTATATAAAAAAAAAATAATGCCGCCCCTCTGCACCCTGTCGCCCCGAGGCCCGGCCTTGGTGGCCTTGTGGGAAATCCGGGCCTGGTCACGCTTCATTTAAATGTATCACGCCCACTTCTAGCCCACTTCCACTTACGCTGCCTTACGCCGACGAATATACGCTAGGCCGGCGCAACGTTGGGAGCATTTGCTTTGTGAATTCCATGCTTCCCTCTCTGCGTTGCGCCGGCGTAGCGTAAAGAAGCTACGCTAGGCCGGCATATATATGCGCCGAGGTTTGTGAATTTGGGTCTAAATATATATATAAAAAAAACACCCCTATCCCCGTTAGCTCGCGCGCAGAAGCGAACGCACGCATAAGTCCCGCCCACATATGTAAACTAGACCTCCTCTGTAAATCTAAACTGGTAACCTGTAAACGTCGCTTATGGAGGTTTTTAAGTACCGAAGTTTGGCACCATTCCATGAGTGTGCGCAATTTTAAAGCGTGACATGTTAGGTATCTATTTACTCGGTGTAACATTATCTTTCATATTTTACAAAACAATTGGGCTAACTTTACTGTCTTGTTATTTTTTAATTCATGAAACCAATTTTTCCCCCCCAAAAAAGCGTTTGAAAAATGATTGTGCAAATACCGTGCAAGCTAAAACTTTGCAATGACCGTTGTTTTATTCCCTACGGTGTCTGCTAAAAAAAAACATATATAATGTTTGGGGGTTCTGCGTAATTTTCTAGAAAAAGAATTATAATTTGTACATGTAGGAGAGAAGTGCCAGAACAGGCCCGGTATGGAGGTGTGTATAAAAGCCCGGTATTGAAGTGGTTAACCTCCCTGACAATATGATTATGTCAGATTTTTGATGCTGAAAGCGGTACATTTTTTTGCATGGAAATTTGGCGTTTTATATTGTAGGCCTGTAATTCTTATGCCTCATACACACGACTAGTTTTCCCAACGGGAAAACTGGCATGTTTGCTTTTGGTCACGACCGGTTTTCGGGAAAACTGGCCGTGTGTATGATCCATAGCAGTTTTCCCGACAGAAAAAATTAGATTTGTTCTTTTTTTTCCCGCCGCGATTCTCTGTGTTCTTTTGCTCTGCAGTTTTCCTATGGGAAACACTGCAGTGAAGCACACACACATGGCCGGTTTTCCCGACCAAAACACTGTCATGGCAGTTTTCCTGTCGGGAAAACCGGGCGTGTGTACACGGGGGAAAAGCAACCGAGCAAGTTTTCCCCTCGGTTTTCCCAGCGGACTTTTGGCCGCCGGGGAAAACCGATCGTGTGTACGAGGCATTAGGAATAACTCACTTAAATCTGTCCAAACAAGAGTCTAGCAGGCATCCCGGGTATTATAAAGTTTGAAACACAAAATCATTAATTATAACATAATAAATAACTATAAATAATTATAACAAATAATAAGAATAAGAATAACAATTATTCAATATTATAATCAAATCAAAAACACTGAAATTTGCTCATTACTTTTATTGTTTGATGACACAAATCACTATCGCTCAATTCTACAAGTGATTCTAATTCATTATCACTGTTCTAAAACCACTTTTGACATAAAGGGACACTTTTTGGTTGTCATGGACAATCTCCAGTTTCCAGGCAGAAAGAACAGTTTTTATTACCGTATTTTCCGGCCTTTTACACCAGAATTACACTGGGGGTTGTCTTATACGCCGGGTGAAGCAGCTGCTCGATCGATATCAGCCCACCGGGTGCTCTGTAAGGCTGTATGTAGTCTGTATATGCGCCGCTCAGCCAATCCCGATGCACTCTGTTGATGACTAGAGTCTGATAAGCCTGCTCTGATTGGAGTAATAACCTCTGCCAATCCGAGCAGGCTACATTATGTAGCCTGCTCGGATTGGCAGAGGTTGTTACTCCAATCAGAGCAGGCTTAGCATGCTCTGTCATCAACAGAGTGCATCGGGATTGGCTGAGCGGCTCATATACAGACTACATACAGCCTTACAGAGCACCTGGCGGGCTGCGGCCTCTTCGTTTAACTAAAATGCATTACTACCGCACAATGGGGTCGTCTAATACGGTGAGTAGACCATAGACATGTGCAAAAGGAAAAAAATTATTTTGTTTCGTTTTAATTCATTATTTAATTAATTTCGTTAAGTTAAACTCATTAAATTTGTTAAATTCGTTTTCGGAATTCGATCGTTTTCTATAGAAATTCGGAAAAACCCGGTCGAATTTGATCGTTTTAAACCCATTTTTGAAAAAAACGGTCGAATTCGAAAACATTTCTACCGGATTTGATAATATTTCTACCGGATTCGAATTCAATAATATTTCATCCGCTATCGTTAATATTTCAACCAAATTTGATGATATTTCAACCGGATTGGAAATTATTTCAACCGGATTGGAAATTATTTCAACCAGATTTGAAATTATTTCAACCGGATTGGAAATTATTTCAACCAAATTGGAAATTATTTCAACCAAATTTGAAATTATTTCTACCGGATTGGAAATTATTTCAACCGAATTTGAAATTATTTCAACCGAATTTGAAATTATTTCAACCGAATTGGAAATTATTTCAACCGGATTGGAAATTATTTCAACCGGATTGGAAATTATTTCAACCGAATTGGAAATTATTTCAACCGAATTTGAAATTATTTCTACCGGATTGGAAATTATTTCCACCGAATTTGAAATTATTTCTACCGGATTGGAAATTATTTCTACCGGATTGGAAATTATTTCCACCGGATTGGAAATTATTTCCACAGGATTGGAAATTATTTCCACCGGATTGGAAATTATTTCCACCGGATTGGAAATTATTTTCACTGGATTGAAAATGATTTCAACCGGATTTGATTGTATGTATTTGTATTTGATTACATTCTATTAAATTCTATTCTGTTCTTTACTATTCTTTGATTTTCATTCTATTGTTTTATTATTTTATATTCTATTTTATTGTATTCTTTTTCAGAAGTCAATTTATATTTTTTAGATTTTGATTCAAACTTGCTTTCAATTTTCATTCGAATTTGTTTTCGATTCGAATTGTTTTCGAATCCGATTCGAATAGAATTTTTTTCGACTTCGAATAGAATTTTTTCGACTTGGATTCGAATTCGTTTAGAATTCGAATTTCGTTCGCGTTTTTTTCGAATTTGTTTAAATCCGTTAATTTTGTAATTCCGAAATTCGGATGCATCCGAATTTCCGAATAATGAAAAATTCATCCGAATTCGAAACGAAATGCACATGTCTAGTAGACCACAAAACCACCATTTTCAGCAGAATATTAGGGGGTCGTCTTATATGCCGAGTCGTCTTATACGCCGGCAAATACGGTATATAAAACTGCATGCAGGACACCTAACAGACCACTAGGGACAAAGGGGATGTGTAATTATTTGATACAATACTGTGATCTGTAAGATTACAGTGTACTGTATCTATACTGTGTTTTTTCTTTTTTGAATTTGGCGCCAGACTCTGCCCCCATGTGTTGCGGCGCTCGGGCACGGAGCTCGGCGGCACTCGGCAGTCACCAGTGTGTGAATCGAGCGAGATGACAGCTCGCACTTACAGCGGCGACACATGGCAGGATCCAGGGACAAGGTAAGTAACTTCCCCCTGTATCCTGCAATGTGATCCCTAGTCTGGCTCAGGGTTACCGCTTTTGATATGTAAAATTTACCCCGACTCGGGAATACCGCTAAGGAGGCTAATTTACTGCATGCGCTAATTTATGCAAATGAGTATCATGATACCCTTATAGTATGCGGTAAAGCTTAGTAAATTGCCCCCATAGAAACTATACTGCCAAAATCCATTGTTGGTGACTATGTTATGCCAGCAAAGACTGGATGTGCACTGTCCGTAGAACTAGAGATAGAAATGGAGGAAATGGAAGAAGGGGACAAAGGGGACTTGAACGATGATTGTATGGGAGGGGCAGCCCTTTATGTTATTCTCCTGCCAGCTATCATTTGGGCCATTTTAAAAAGCTATGGTGCACTAAACGGCAGTTTTAGTAGACCAAAATGCTGTAGGTGCGATGAAGGTGTAAAGGTGACCTATAGATGCCCTTTATGTGCAGTATACTCAAAGTGGTTGTAAACCCTCTGGCTGAAGTTACACGCACAGGCAAGCCTAGAGTAGCCTCCCTGGCGGTATGATTATGTCAGATTTTTGATGCTGAAAGCGGTACAATTATTTTGCATGGAAATTTGGCATTTTATATTGTAGGCCTGTAATTTTTAGAAATAACTCACTTAAATCTGCCCAAACAAGAGTCTAGTAGACATCCCGGGTATGATAAAGTTTGAAACACGAAATCATAAATTATAATATAATAACTATAAATAATTATAAAAAATAATAATATAATAATTACGGTATAATAAAATGAATTTCCCCACTATTCACTATCGCTCAATTCTGCAAGTGTTCATATATACTATCGCTGTTTTCTAGGGACACTGTTTGGTTGCTATGGACAATCTCAAGTTTCCAGGCAGAGACAGCGAGGGGACATCACAGGATCCTGGGGACAAGGTAAGTAACCTGTACCAGGATCCTGCAATGCAATCCTGAGGCTTACTAATGGTACTAAAATGTAACACTCGGGAAAACCGCCAGGGAGGTTAAGGCTTACTTGTAGGTGCTTGCAATATCTCCGATATTTGCAATTTCCCGAGCGATGCCTTCTTGAGGCTGTTTCAAGCCAGGGTCATGGCGTTGAAGGCGGCTCCCACGCGCATGCGACCCTGGCCAGCCACAGTGCTGGAGTTCGCAGCCCCCAGAAGAAGAGGGGTGAAGATGGATGCTCGGTGCCATGGAGGAAGACGGCCACATTGTGGGCTTCTACTGCAGGTAAGTGTCACATAATGGGCTACTATGCGATGCATAGTAGCCCATTACGCTTTACCTTTGCAGGGAAACAAAGAGGAAGTAACACCCATCAGGGTTTACTTCTTCTTTAATGCAGTGCCCTCTCACCAGTCCCTGTGGTGCAGCTGTGAACACTCACTGTAGGAAAGGGAGCACTTTGGTCTCTCTACAAGATCTTTCTTCAGATACGGTGGTGGGAAGAAGAGAGTGAGAAGATGTTGTGACAGTGTCGTGTCAGAATCACTCCCTAGGTCACACTTATCCCCTTCATCGCCCCCTAGTGGTTAACCCCTTCCCTTTGCACAGCCATGCCATTCTGCTGATGTATAAGTACAGGCGGCGGTCGGCAATCGGTTAAAGTGATACTAGACGCACACTGTTTCATTTTCATTGTCCCTTCTATATCTGTATATGGATGATAGCACTGTAATTATTTTAATTAAAAAAATGGAAGAACCTTGTTTTAATCAATATACAGCTGTCACATGACCCAGATCTTTCCCAGTCTGTCCGCAAGGAAATATTAGAATGAGGAGCTTTTAGTCCTCTGCTTCTGGACATATTCAAAATTTAAATAAAAACAAACTGTAAAAATAAATAATTAATATCAATAAACTGTTGTAGAATAAAGGGCAATGCCTCCATTTCCATGTTGCTGTAGCCTAGCACCTGGTTACATAATATAACAGAAGGTTTTATTTAAATACAATTATTATGTTGATAAAGGGGGCTGAAAATCCAAGGGAAAGCAATATATAAACAATTTAGACTTCAGCTTTAACTTTTTGAGGTTTTTCTGTCTTCCAGTTGCAAAAATATGTGAAACACATTAAAAATCCATATAAGACGGAAGACAGGATGACCTTCTTTGATGAAAAGGGTGAATTTCCTTTCTACTACAAAATAGTAAATTGGATGAAGTCTAACCGCCACTTTAGAACAAGTAAAACTAATGTTGGTTTGTACACACCATGGGCTAAAGAAGAAGACCAACTTCATATTAACCCCAACAATATAACATGGAATGAAGGCAATAATACGGTGAGGAGGAACACATGGGGCTCTCACTTCTCATGACTTTTGGCCGCCCATTGTACAGTTTTCACAACAGATGTGTAAAATGTATAGTCATTCAATGACATCTTAGGCCGCGTACACACGGAGGGACATGTCCGCTGAAACTGTCCGACGGACCGTTTCCAGCGGCCATGTCTCCTCCAGATTTTGGTCCGATGGCGTGTACACACCATCGGATCAAAATTCCCGCCGGCAGACAGCGCGGTGACGTGGCGGTGTGTACACGCCATCGGATCAAAATTCCCGCCGGCAGACAGCGCGGTGACGTGGCGGTGACGTTGACGCCGCCACGTCACCGCACCGGGAAGTAAAAAAATTTCCATTCAACGCTTGTGCGGGCAGATATATCCACTGGTTAGTGTACTAACCAGCGGACATATCCGACGGACATGTCTCCGGCGGACACATTTTAAAGCATGCTTTAAAATGTGTCCGCCGGTCAGACATGTCCGCTAGCCCATACATCCGTCGGACCAGTTTCAGCGGACAAATTCGATCGTGTGTACGCGACCTTAGTGTTAACCATGAACTTAATTGATTTACATATTATATCAGCCTTATCTACCCTTCATATATACAGTAAGTATAACGACACCCCAAGTATGAAAGGGGTTAATGTCATTTAGGACATTCCATTCCCGAACACAAAGGCAGCTACTGAACACTCCAATCAGCCGAACAAGAAACCATACGAATAATTCTCCCCCAAATACGAGACAAGGCTCCGTGTTGAGGGTCTGTAACGGCTCTGATGAACGGAGTGAACCACAACTGCGGTTAGCAAGGATTTCAATGTACTTCTCAATGTCAGAATTCAGTATTGGGCCCCAGGCGTCAGGAGTTTGGGGGTTCTCTACATCATCTCTCTCTCTCACATAAAGAAAGGCGTTGAGCTACTAAGGATGGACGCACTATAACATGCGACCAGAGCTTAGCGTTTAAAATTATGGTATACACTTTAAAGATTCCAATGCACCTCTATATGCAAGTGATTATCAGTACGGGCCCCCAGGTGTCACTCCCAGTAAACAGGAGTTTGGGGGGTTCTCTACATCATATCACTTAAACATATAGAGATGTATTAGGCCACTAAGAGAGATGGTATAAAATACCATCAACTCCTAGCATAGAAAAGTTAGAGCGAACATGTTCAGCAAGTCAGGGCAAGGCCCATAGGTACTTTACAGTTGTTAAGACAACTAATAGTTGCAGATGACAGGCAATATAGCTCGTAGTAAATAGGTGTTGAAGAGACAACTAATAGTTGCATATGACAAGCAATATAGCTCAGCTCATTAGGCAGAATATGTTAGCGGTAGCAACTAGTAATTGCACAGCAATCTGCGAAAGTACAACAGTCAGTCCCAAGTAGCAAGATGATAGAAAATAAGCCAGGATTAATATAGAACTTGTATAACAGCAATATGTGTAGCAGAACTTCTTAAGGCACTACAAGTAACACAATGTCTAGTTATCCATTTGCAGGGCTTCAGGCCATGGAATCCTATAGTGTACGATGTGAGCAGCAAGGCTGGGATTCCATAGTATAGAGCAGGCATCCAGGGTGGCTTGGTCTGCAGCTTGGGGATGGCTGGTACCTGTAGTCCTATAGCAGCCAAGCCGGCTACGGCCCACAATAATAGAACAAGGCTTCTATGTATAATGAATGCCTTTATAGGCAAGTGACCAGGTGCAGTGCATCGCACTGAATTCAAGAAAACTGCCGTGAGTAGCGGCGCACTTCCGCATTCCAAGCTGGAACGCATTACACAAAACAGGCACCGTGAGGAGCGCCTGTTACAGGGTCAAACAGGAATGAGACTTTATTGAAAGGAATATAAGTCTTATATACAGTAAAAAGAGGAGGTGCATACCTCCTGCTCATATTACTCTGAAAATACACCTGTGACCAGACCTAATTAACATGAGATCATTAACTAATCCCTTTAGACAGCCTAGGCATGACCTTTGAGTTCCTAGCCTGGCTGTCTCCTAGCTCTATAACTACAATACACATTATCATAAATCAACACAGAACTCCTTTATACAATTGCAGGGTCAATTAGCACAGACAACAATGGGTGAAAGAGAAGCCATACTAGACTAATTTACATTATAACAGACAACAGACAGACAGGTGGCTGGAGTTAACATCAGCACCTTCTATGAGCACCAACATTATGAAGCCATCACTATAATATGGCATATACAGGGTTCCCAGAGTCGGTGTGTTTTGGGGGGACATGGACTTGAATCAAAAGTAACATCAAAAGTAACATTACTTCAAGGTCCCCAGGCATACACCTCGCAAAGCGTATTGTTCCCTTAAAATGCATGGTCCATAATTGGAAGGCAATAGGCTAGCCTTCAGTCCTCTCCAAAAGACTCTGTCCCGGCTAGGTCTGTCACAGTAAGTATAGATAACACAAAATTTAAACAAGAAAGTTAAATATTTTCTTACTCATGCTCATGAACTATGGCTTTCTCCATGGGGAATGACTTATATCCCCTTTCTGGGAACTGTGTGTGTTCTCAGAGAGCACAAGTCGGCACGAGACTCGCGTATGCGCAGTAGGAAATGGGCAGTGAAGCCTGTGTGAATGGCGGCGCGGGACCTGCATCGATCGTGGGATCGCCATCAGGGGGGCCATCAGCTCGGGCAAGTAGGACAGGTAAGTGTCCTTATTAAAAGTCAGCAGTTACAATGTTATTAGCTGCTGACTTTAAAAAAAAAAATTGCGGGTGGAATCCCGCTTTAAGGTATATGTAAACCCTAATGCCGCGTACACACAATCGGACATTCCAACAACAAAACCGTGGATTTTTTTCCAACGGATGTTGGCTCAAACTTGTCTTGCATACACACAGTCGCACAAATGTTGTCGGAAATTCCAATCACCAAGAACACAGTCACGGACAATGCGTACAACGGCACTATAAAAGGGAAGTTCAATACCAAGTGTGCCACCCTTTGGACTCCTTCTGCTAATCTTGTGTTAGTAGAAGTTTGGTGAGAGACAATTTGAGCTTATTTGTCATCTGCTAATGTTCCTGATCTCACAGAGTCCTGGACCAGATTGTGCTACCTATTAAATGGACTCCTCAGGCTACCAATTTTGGCTGTCAAATAGTTGATGTGTGCCCTGGGGTACAAAGGCTTCACCAATTACACCAGTTTATCCAGCATTGCCTTCCTCTTTATTTTGTTATGACCCCTAATAAATGGATATATTTTTTCACACAAATACTATATGTTTTACTTCAAAAAGGACAGTTTATTTGTGAGTAGGCAGGTACATTTCAAAAATACAATGTGTAATTAACCACTTAAGACCCGGACCAATACGCTGGCAAATGACCCAAGGGGTTTTTGCGATTCGGCACTGCGTCGCTTTAACAGACAATTGCGCGGTCGTGCGACGTGGCTCCCAAACAAAATTCGCGTCCTTTTTTTCCCACAAATAGAGCTTTCTTTTGGTGGTATTTGATCGCCTCTGCGATTTTTATTTTTTGCGCTATATACAAAAATAGAGCGACATTTTTGAAAAAAAATCAATATTTTTTACTTTTTGTTATAATAAAAAACCAATAAACTAAATTTTAGTCAAACATTTAGGCCAAAATTTATTTAGCCACATGTCTTTAGTAAAAAAAAAAATCGCATTAAAAAAAAATTAGCTACCTAGCGGGAACAGCGACACTAATACAGCGATCAGAAAAATGATCGCTTAGTGACGCTGGCAATAGGGAGTGAAAGGGTTAACTAGGGCAGTGATCAAGGGGTTAAAACTTTATTGGGGGGGGTGGGGGGGCTACCCTGACACTAACACTGACTGACTGTCACACTGTCTGTCACACTGACACTAAATACAGTAATCATACATGTATGATTACTGCATTTAGTGACACTGTGACAGGGGGGAGGGGGGGGGGCGATCGCGGGGGTTAAATGTGTTTGTGTCTGTGTGTAAGTGTGCTGTTGGTGCAGACTTACTTGGTGTGTTGTGATCTCTCCTCAGCGGCGCTTGAAACAAACGCAGAGGGAGAGATCGCGTCGCTTCCTCCTTCCTGTGTTTACACAGGAGGAGGAAGTGACAGGGCGGGCGGGCGCGCGCATTGGCTGGGAGCGATCCGGAGGGGGCGGATGAAAACGGATAGCCGCCCCCACTTGTCGGATCGCTCCTGCAGCCGCGCGGACCGCCGCATGTACGGGGGGGGGTCCGATCGGACCCCCGATCCCCCCCAAGGCACCAACGTATATATACGTTGATGTGCCTGTCGGTGCCATTCTGCCGACGTAAATGTACATGCGGCGGTCCTTAAGTGGTTAACAAGGGACAACAACCAACCTCCTTGAGGTTAAAAAAAAAACAACAACAAAAAAAATATGGAGATCACTAAAAAAACAACAAACAGGAGATCTTTATTAAAAAAAAAAGATCACTAGAAAAATAAATTCTAAACATTATAAATCAAGTGGGACTTCTGCGCTACTAATAAGTCTATCCAGAAATCAGTGACAATATGCAGCAAACACAAAATTGCATACACAGCAACTAATAACATAAATTCAAATAAGGGTGATAGCGCAAATTGAAAAAACAAATCATAACATACACAGTGGGTGATAAATGAGGTGCACAAAAGTATAAAGTGCCAAACACAAAAAAGTCTATCAGGGACAAGGATAAGTCCAAGGAAAGTGCAAAAACTCAAATATGTGCACTAATAATCTATAATAGTGAAAAGCAATGTGGAAAGGATGTCCACTGATCAGAGAGATGTGAGGAATAACACCACCACACAGCGTGTCTGGTCTCCCAGAACTCTCACCTCCAGCATGTAAACACAGGCATATATGATGGTCGTTGTGTGGAAACCTCCCTCAGTAGTCTTGTTCACCACCATGGGTCGGTGGGGAGATAGGTACCTGAGATCTTGGGTGATAGTGGAAAAGAGGAGGGAGAAGGACAAAAGCCTCCAATAGTGTATTATCCTTGGTATAAAATAATTTATTGAGGAATTGCACTTACAGATAGATGAATAAAAATCTGCATATCGACAACGGTGATCACAGCGCTTGGGCACGTCACTCACTGCACGTCTTTCCCTTCCCTACGCGTTACGACACAGGGTCACGTGTCTTCATCTGGGGAATGCTATTGGTCGTGTGTGAGTGCATCGTATTTATGTAAAACCGGAAGTTCCGCATCCGCCATTTTTCCGTAGCCCGCCGTACTTGAGGGCAGTGTGCTGGAACTAACTGTGTCTACACATGGATTATAAAATAGCTATCACCCACAGCATAGAGTAATAGCGAATGTGTGTTTAAATTAAAAGAATGGAATATATACATATAAAAATACTGGACTTAAAAACGCGATTACCCTGTATCCAGAAACACCTATGGGCCAGATTCAGGTAGAGTTAGGCTGGAGTATCAGTGATACTCCAGCCTAACTGTCACTTTAAGCCGGCGTTTCTGTTTTCTGTAACCAGAAAACAAGAAACGCCGGGTTGGAGTTCCGATGCGATCGGCGTAATTGAATTTCGCCATCGCATCGCAACTTTAATTTAAAAATGGCGCCGGAGGCGTTCCCGCTGATTTACGCTGAAAAAATATGTTAATCAGCGGGAATCGGCAATTCACGATCGTATTCGGGCGCGACGCAGTGACTTTCCGACGTTTCCGTTTCCGTAAGCGATACGCGGCGTAAAGATAAAGCAGCCCCCTAGTGGAGTATCCTATGTTAAGTAAAAAAAAAAAAATGCGTCGCTTGCGTAAAGCGTCCATGAATGGGGATTTGACGTCATTGACGTTCACTGACAGAATTTGGAGCATGCGCACTGGGATGCATTGACACTCGACGCATGCGCAGTACGTTCGCCGCGGGATCGCGCTTATTTTAAATAATACACGCCCCGTACTCGCCCAATTTGAATTCCGCCGGCTCATTTTCGATACGCTGCCGCAACTTTAGGAGCAAGTGCTTCATGAATAACAGCACTTGCTCCTAAAATTTCGCCAGAGTAACGTAAATGAGAAACGTTACTCCAGAGCAAAGATGCTCCAATCTACCTGAATCTGGCCCTATGTGTTTCTCACTTTACTTCTGCCTTATACGTCGCCATCTAGCGTCTATAATTGGGCATTACAGTGTATTAATCACACATTTAAAAACTTAGTGACAAAAAAGATTTCTGTACACTCATTGGGGTGATCGTGCATCTGATTGTCATGCTTACATATTGTTCAGTTGCCAGATTATATCTTTTGATAAAATTCTGAGCAGTATGCATGGCCCCAGTCGATAATGTACTAAAAATGATACTATTATCTTTTACACATTGTACAAACAGCATCCCCTGGTAATTTCCCTCTTTGGACTCATAAGGGCTGCGGACCGACTCAGCAGCATTGTATTGCACAAAGCTGAAATACTCTACATATAGTAATACAATTCTGAAATTAAAAATTACTTAAAAAACAATTTAAATCAAAATCAACATTGATCCCCCCAGGAATTAAGGTTTCATCTTGTGGATCCATTGGGACTCTTTTTGACTAATAGTCCTTACTTTGTGACTACCCCTCCAATTTTTCGTATATTTGTCAATCGCCCAAAACTCCAAACATGTGGGGTCCTTGTTGTGTACTCTGTCGAAATGTCTCGACACATTGGGCCAGATTCAGGTAGATCAGAGCATCTTTGCTCTGGAGTAACGCTTCTCATTTACGTTACTCTGCCGAAATTTTAGGAGCAAGTGCTGTTATTCATGAAGCACTTGCTCCTAAAGTTGCGGCAGCGCATCGCAAATGAGCCGGCGGAATTCAAATTGGGCGGGTACGGGGCGTGTAGTATTCAAACTAAGCGCGATCCCGCGGCGAACGTACTGCGCATGCGTCGAGTGTCAATGCATCCCAGTGCGCATGCTCCAAATTCTGTCAGTGAACGTCAATGACGTCACATCCCCATTCATGAATGTTTTACGCAAGCGACGCGATTTGTTTTTTTTTCTGACGCGATGACGACGCCTATACTTAACATAGGATATTCCACTAGGGGGCTGCTTTATCTTTACGCCGCGTATCGCTTCCGGAAACGTCGTAAAGTCACTGCGTCGCGCCCGAAAAAGATCGTGAATTGCCGATTCCCGCTCATTAACATATTTTTTGAGCGTAAATCGGCGGGAACCGGCGCCATTTTTAAGTTGAAGTAACGATGCGATGGCGAAATTCTATCGCATCGGAACTTCAACCCGGCGTTTCTTGTTTTCTGGTTACAGAAAACAAAAACGCCGGCTTAAAGTGACAGTTAGGCTGGCGGATCCATTGATCCGCCAGCCTAACTCTACCTGAATCTGGCCCATTGTGTTTGGTGGATCCTTTGATAATATTCTTTACATGCTCCTTAACCCGGACTTTCAGGGCTCTTTTGGTCCTACCAATGTATTGTAAATTACAACTACACTGTAGGACATATATCACCCCCTCAGTGTAGCATCCTATACATTCCTTAATGTCAAAGGTTTCTCCTGTATTAGTTGCTATAAACTGAGTCCGTTTCTTTTGTGGTTTTCTTGTTTTTTCACATGCAAAACAACTTCTACATGGAAAAAAGCCTTTTCCTGAAAAAAATGAAAAAGGGGCCTTTGGTGGAGGATCCACAACCGACTTGACCACTAGATCTTTAATGTAGGAGCTCTTTTATATATGATCTGTGGTTTCTCCGGAAGTATCGTACACAGGTCTTTATCACTTTGTAAGATATGCCAGTGTTTTTTCTAAACATTACTTTGGAGATCTGGCTTAAAAAAAATAAAAAGATTCAGGAGATCACGAGAAATAATAAAGAAATCAGTTTGTCAGAATTTGATTCAGAGCATGCGTGGAATTTTGTGCGCCGGAATTGTCTACACACGCTCGGAATTTACAAGAACGGATTTTGTTCTCGGAAAATTTGAGATCCAGCTCAAATTAGACAGCAATTGTCCGATGGAGCGAACACACGACAATTTCCGACAACAAGCTCCCATCAAACATTTATTGTCGGAAATTCTGAGTGTGTGTACGCAGCAATAGAGCGAACTTCTCTTATCAAGAAGATACAGAAGAACTGTTTGCTCTGTTGAACAATTACAGACTGCTCGCTGTTGTTAAATCGTTGGTGCTTTGATGAAGGATATCGTTGTTATGGCAACAGCTAGCTGCCATAACCCCAGTATCCAATTCTTTAGCGGGAGGACCGGTTTCCGATAAAAGTGGTCTCTGTGGCGGATTCGCCACATGATCACTTTTATCGGCTGCAGGAAAGGGGCACCCTCCGCTTACCGGAGGCGGCGAAGGGGGTTGGATCCTCTGTGGTATGGAGATGAGTGAGGGGAAGACGGCCGTTTCCATACCATTGCAGGGCGGAAGCGGCGTCAAAACATCACGTCCGCCAACACCTCTTAACCACTTAAGCCCCGGACCAATATGCTGCTAAATGCCCAGAGGTGTTTTTACAATTCGGCACTGCATCGCTTTAACAGACAATTGCGGGTTCGTGCGACGTGGCTCCCAAACAAAATTCACGTTCCTTTTCTTCCCACAAATAGAGCTTTCTTTTGATGGTATTTGATTGCCTCTGCGATTTTAATTTTTTGCGCTATAAACAAAAATAGAGCGACATTTTTGAAAAAAAGCAATATTTTTAACTTTTTGTGACTCTGTGACTCCGCCGTCTAGGGTAGTTGATGAGAGCCGTAATAATGGAATGTCCACACAGCAGGTGTATTTTCCTTGTGCTTTATTTACCCAACAGGGTAAAACAGTAAAACTTTCAGTAAAGAGTAAAGATGCATTAGAAGAAGAAATAGCAGGTTCAAGCGTAACAATGGGGAAACAATACTTTGTCTTCGTCGCCACTCCAGCCAGAGTGGGTTTAGTGTACCTGGACAGGCCTCTGCCACAGGCCTGGCAGCCAGAATATCACTCGGAAATTTGAGGGAAAAGGGCCTCTAATTTGTAGTTAGGTTACCGACTGACAGGTGACCAACATCCAGCCTTTCAGTGTCTGGTTACCTGGACCCCGGTGGATCGCCTGGGGGCCCAGTCAATCACTGGGGCCCAAATCACGACTCAGATGTCCCGAACCAAGGTGGTCCCAGAACCGAGAGTGCCACGTGGCACACGCACCCCGGCCTGGTAGGCCATAACGCCGGGGTGCGTGGTGCAGACACCCCAAAGGTGGGTGAGGCACTTCCAGACGAACTCAGAACCCAAGGCGTCTGTCTCCTAAATGCCCTCTTCCGGCATGCCCAGCGAGGCTCAACCCTCCCGATTGGCCGCCGAGAGAGAGCACCGATCCTTGACTCCCCTGCTGCCACCTATCATCCCGGGGTGGGCACAGCACCCCAGGAACAACAGAGCGAGCCCACAACACAGCCGAGCTGAGACAGAGAGCCAATTTAAACAGATCAATTGGATAAGAGCTAACTAACTCTTTTATCCCTCCTTGAATTTCAAACAGCACCGGTACTTGTAAGTACACAGGCGCTACAATAGGAAACAACGTTTAAAAAAAAAAATGTAAAAAAAAAAAAAGTAAAATAAATAAGAAAACAAATGTAAAAGCGCCCAGTCCCATCAAACCTGCGTGCAGAAGACAACACATACGTACGTCACGCCCGCATATGAAAACAGTGTTCAAAACACACGTGTGAGGTATCACCGTGATCGTTAGTAGTGTTGCTCACGAATATTCGAATTGCGAATATTCGCTACGAATATTGCATATTCGAGTATTCGCGAATATCGCGAATATCGCGGCGAATATTCGCTATTTCGAATATTCTAATGTTTTAATTTTTTTTTTAGAACAGATCACATCCTAGAGATCCCCATCGACGTCTAAAAGCATTGCTGGTATGATTAGAGACCTTGGGCCGAGTAGCTGCAGCGCTCATTTTATATTGCCGAAAAATCGCAATGCGATTATTCGGCAAAGAGCGATATCGCGCGATTATTTTATATTGTAATATATCACGAATATTCTGAGCCAATCAGAGTACTCCATTCCACATTTCTCGAAATTTCGAAATTATTTTGTATTGTAATATATCACGAATATTCTGAGCCAATCAGAGTGCTCCATTCCGCATTTCTCGAATATTCGCAATTATTGTGTATTGTAATATATCACGAATATTCTGAGCCAATCAGAGTGCTCCTTCCGCATTTGCCGAATATTCGCAATTATTGTGTATTGTAATATATCACGAATATTCTGAGCCAATCAGAGTGCTCCTTCCGCATTTGCCGAATATTCGCAATTATTGTGTATTGTAATATATCACGAATATTCTGAGCCAATCAGAGTGCTCCTTCCGCATTTGCCGAATATTCGCAATTATTTTATATTGTAATATATCACGAATATTCTGAGCCAATCAGAGTGCTCCTTCCGCATTTCTCGAATATTCGCAATTATTTTATATTGTAATATATCACGAATATTCTGTGCCAATCAGAGTGCTCCATTCCGCATTTCTCGAATATTCGCAATTCGCATTCGCAATTCGCAATCGCATTCGCATTCGCGATAGCGAAAATTCGCAATCATTTCATTTCGAAAATATATCACGAATATTCGTATTTAGCGAATATCTGTCGAATATTCGACTATATATTCGAGATATATCGCGAATTCGAATATGGCATATTCTGCTCAACACTAATCGTTAGAGCAAGAGCAATAATTCTAGCTCTAGAACTCCTCTGTTACTCATAACATGCAACCTGTAGAATTTTTCAAAGGTCGCCTATGGAGATATTTAAGGGTAAAAGTTTGTCGCCATTCCACAAGCGGGGCGCAATTTTGAAGCATGACATGTTGGGCATAAATTTACTCAGCGTAATTTACCGTTGTCTTATTTTTTTATTGAAAATAGTGTATTTTTTCCCAAAAAAGTGCGCTTGTAAGACCGCTGCGCAAATACGGTGTGACAGAAAGTATTGCAACAACCACCATTTTATTCTCTAGGGTATTAGAAAAAAATACATATAACGTTTGAGGGTTCTAAGTACTTGTATAGCAAAAAAATATATATTTTAAAAAATATAGGTCCGATGGGCCCAATGCCACTATGGGGCCCCATTGGGGTTGCCAGCCTCAGTAAAACCAGGGACAATATGTAAAAATCTTTTTTTTTTTTTTTTTAATCCCAAGATTATAGCTGCCCTGCCTCTCCAGTACCTTTTCAATGTGTGTATGTGTATTCTGTGTGTATGTATTGTGTGTCTGTGTGTGAAAGGAATGGATAAGGAGATACAGTAACATTTTGCAACACTCTCCTATTAAATCTCCAATATTATTTCACACAAGTAAACATCTTTTTTTCCCACTTTTTTTTTAGAAGCTGGAATCTCGGTGCTCGGACATTTGTTTGCCTGGATACAGAAAAAAGCCAGGATCTTCAATCCACTCTTGCTGCTTTGATTGTGTACCGTGCTCAGAAGGGCAGATATCCAATAAAACAGGTATACCCTTTTTTTATACAGTGGAACCTCGGATTACAAGCATAATCCATTTCGGGAGAATGCTCGCATAGCAAAGCGAATTTCCCCATTGAAATCAATGGAAACAAAAATAATTTGTTCCGCGTTAACTTCAGTGGCATGCGGCCAGTGGTGGGGGGGGGGGGGGCGGAGAGCCTTTGGAAACGGCCAGAAATGCCCGAGGACAGTTCGCTGGATCTCGGCAAACCTTGGAAAGACACCATTCATGAGGTTTGCCGAGGTCAACCGAACTGTCCTTCGGGTCTTTCCGGGCCATTTCCAAACGGCGCCGTCCGGGTCCAGCACCCCCCCCCTCAAGGAAAAAACGCGGTACTGCACACCGTTTTGGCCTGAATCCTGCTTGTGTTGCGAGACAACACTCGCAAACCGAGTTAGGATTTAGGAAATACAGGGATCGTATTGCAAAGTGTTCGTTAACTGCTTAACTCGCAATGCGAGGTTCCACTGTATGCAGGTTTATTTGGTTAATGGTTTTTAACTTTTTACAAAAATTCACAGATGTGCAAAAGCTGTAACTGCTCCTAAATGACTGGGCGTTATGTTAAATTTAGTGGGTGTCTGAGCCGATAATGTGGCTCAGACTGTGATGATTTATACTAAATTAGCCTCTGTCCTGGCAGTGGCTGTGCCTGATAGCATTTTCCCACTGTTGCCTGAAGGTGGCGATACCCCCACAGGCCAGTGTTGGAACACAGGCAAGCCATAGATCATTGAGTATCTTTTCTTAGGAACAGCCCAGTGGGAGTGGTGCCCCGCTGTTAATGCCTGGAAGGGATACTTATGGGGCAGACGCCATATTTTGGGGTCCTTTGCCTCGTGGCCCTCTTGGCGCGATGTATGTGTTGCGTGATTTCCAGCCTCGGGACCACGTTGGCACGAGGCTGCATCTTTATCACTAGGCCCAGTTGTGCTGGCTGGGGCCTACAAATTAAAGGGGTTGTAAAGGAAAAAAATGTTTTTCATAATAAGCATCCTTTACCTGCAGACATTTCTCTTTTCACTTCCTCATTGTTCGTTTTTGCTCAGAAGTTGCTTTATTTCTTCTCTGTTCTGTTCACTTCCTGCTTATTTGATTGTTACACACCACCGTGATGGGAGACTTTACTGCGGTGGTCAATAACGTGCTCGCCCCTCCTGGGAACTACATCTGTGCGGCAGGACGCTCTCTACGTGTTAGGCCTCGTACACACAAGTAAATCTGTCTGCTGGAAACGGTCTGCTAGACCGTTTCAGCAGACAGATTCGATCGTGTGTACGGGCAAACAGACAGATTTGGCCACCCGACAGATTTCAAAGCATGCTTTGAAATCTGTCGGCTGGGAACCCGTCCGCCCGACATGTCTGCTGGTTAGTATGCTAACCAGCAGACATGTCTTCTCTCACACACGCCAAATGATTTAGACGCATGCGCGGAAGTGTTTTAGTTCCTGGTGCGGAGACGTGGCGGCGTCAACGTCACGGCCACGTCACCGACACGTCAGCGCGCTGTCTGCTGGCGGGGATTTTGGTTTGCTCGTGTGTACACGCGAGCAAACCAAAATCCAAGCAGACAGATCTGTTCAAATCGGTCGGTCCGACCGATTTGAACAGATAGATTGCCTCGTGTGTACGAGGTTTTAGAGACTTCAAGGAGGTGTGAATTACTGGGCGCCGCAATGCATACTGGGAAATGTAGTACTTACATGAACAAATGATGTAAACCAGGAAGTGAATGAGAGAACAGAAACTAGAACGCCGGAGGTGATATAGATGAAGGAATTTAATAGATATTTACTTGTTTGTTGACAGAATCATTACACTAATCTGTCTGTCTACCTTGCAGACATTAATTTTAAGAGATCTCAAGCTTTCTATCTAACCGGACAAAGCTATACTTAATAAAGGAAACCAGGGGAGGACCTGCCCTGGAGGAGACCAAGCGGAAGGCTTATGTCTTGGGATAGGCCTGGTGACACACCATCAGATCAAAATCCCCGCGGACAGAGAACACGGTGACGTAGAAGACACCGACGTGCTCAAACAAGGAAGTTCAATGCTTCCACACATGCGTCGAATCAATTTGACGCATGCGCGAGATTTCTGTCCGATGGTTGGGCGTACTAACCATCGGACATGTCCGACGGACAGGATTCCAGCGGACAAGTTTCTAAGCATGCTTAGAAACTTTTGTTCGCTGGAAACCTGTCCACTAGGCCGTACACACGATCGAACATGTCCGCGGAAACTGGTCTGCGGACCAGTTTCAGCGGACATGTCTCCTCGTGTGTACGCGGCCCTACAGTTCAACGGGTCGGCTAAAAGGATCTTTAACAGCACGGCTGGAAGTTCGGGTGATACATCCTGTGGCAGAGGATTCCGGACTGTTCAATTTGTTCCCAATCAGTCTGGGGCAGAGAACTGGTTCATGCATCATTCCGACTGCTAGGCCAGGTGAGAGGGGTCTATCCGGGTGAGCAATACCCACTCAGGAGGGAGTGGTGAATGTCTTTGGTGTGTAGAGGTTTTTCTCCAGTGACCTTTACCGTGTACCTTCCCTTCCCCCTTCATCCTTCTACCTTCTTCACCAGTTTTGAGCAAAAGAAGAAAACCTGACCATTAGAGGTTTTACATCATGTGTGGACATTGGAGTTCTTTCAGAATTTCTTCCCCTAGACGACAAGTGTTGAGTAAAGTGCAAGACCCAAATCTAAACCAGCAGCTCCTACGGGGGTAGTGCTACAATATAGTATATTGTGACAGTGTGGTTCCCTGTCATGGTGTTTGTCACACAGGATTCTATACTAGGCAGGTTGAGGGGCTCCAGGATAAGGTGACCACATTTTTTAAATGAAATCCAAGGGTATATATATTTATTTTTTACTACTAAGGGCGGAAATCAGCGACTATCTACCTGTCGCCACCGCCCGCCTCACAGCCTGTCAAGTCTTAGGCCTCGTACACACGAGGCAATAGATTTGTTCAAAACGGTCTGTCCGACCGATTTGAACAAATCTGTCTCTTTGGATTTTGGTTTGCTCGCGTGTACACACGAGCAAACCAAAATCCCCGCCAGCAGACGGCGCGCTGACATGTCGGTGACGTGGCGGTGACGTTGACACCGCCACGTCACCGCACCAGGAAGTAAAACACTTCCGCGCATGCGCCGAATCCATTCGGCGGCGGTGCGGCGGCGGTGCGGGACGACATGTCTGCTGGTAAGTGTACTAACCAGCAGACATGTGGGGCGGACGGGTTCCCACCCGATAGATTTCAAAGCATGCTTTGAAATCTGTTGGGTGGCCAAATCCGTCGGCTCGCCCGTACACACGATCGAATCTGTCTGCTGGGACGGTCTAGCAGACCGTTTCCAGCAGACAGATTTGATCGTGTGTACGCGGCCTTAGTCTCCAGGCCCTCGGCTACTACTTGGTAGGGAGTGGAGGAAGATCACTATGCTAGGAAAGGCAAGGACATAAGAAGGCAGGTGGCTGGCCGGGCAAAAGAACAATGCGAGCGGAGCTGAATGAGCATGCATCCGAAACTGAAGAAATATTCCCTCCGCTACCGACCAGCACATGATCATCAGAAAGGGGCACAGATAATGGAAAAAAAATATGCCCCCCTAAGCTAGTAGGAGCGGTGGAGCAAGGGTGTGCAATTTAGAATAATTCTGCACTGAATGTCTTTGAAATTGCCCCAGCCTCTGTTCAAATCCAATCCGGGAACAAAACTCGGGGACAGACTTGGTCCGGGGGCAGTGTTCTTAATCTGGGGACTGTCCCCAGAAACCAGGGATGTCTGGTCACCCTACTCCAGGATGAGTGTTTAATTTGTAGTGAACTTTTAATTTGGTTGATAAAATCCAGTTAGGGACCAGAGATTTCATAGTGATCCGGGTGGGATGAAATCTCTAGTCAAGGCTTTGGGAATAGACAACACACTGATTGTGCAGGTGTGTGTGGGACTTTTTGAAGAGTCAGGACTGGGGTTCTGGGCTCCACCCTCCCACAAAGTCAATGTGGGTGCAAGGGGGCAGCCACTAGCGTGCATGTCTGAACGTGCAGTCTGACAGAGCAAACAGAGGGCCCAAAACTGTGGGTCGTAGCCGTAGGGAAGCTGAAAAAGAGAAAGTGCTAACAAGATATGACATTTGAACATGAAACCAGGGACACTGTTCTACAGTCAGGAGGACCAAGGCACAAAGCCTCAGCAGCGGTGATGCTTAAGAGTAGGGATGAACTTCGTGTTCGAGTCGAACCCATGATCGACTCGAGTGGCGCGTCACGGCCTATAATTCACTGCGGCATTGCTGCCTGATGATTGGCCAAGCATGCACTATGACCCGCATGCCTGGCCAATCACAGCTCGCAAAAAACGGAGAGCCATATTTGGCCAAAGCCATGGTGGCTTTGGCCAATTATGGCTCAGGGGGTTTAGTACCTGCAGGGCGACCTTGTGTAGTGTGTTGCGGCGGTGGTTAGAGATCTGTCAGAGAGAGAGAGAGAGGCAATGGCCTGGATTCGCGTATCTAGAGATACGCTGTCGTAAGTACAAATGTGCGCCGTCGTATCTTTACGCCGATTTGCGAAGCTAGATACATCGTAAAACAAGGCTTCAGCCGCCCGACGTAACTTGCCTACGCCGGCGTATTGTGGGTGCATAGTTAGGCTGGACGCATTCGGCGTACCCATGTTAAATATGCAAATGAGTAAGATAAGCCGATTCACAAACGTAGATGCGCCAGGCGGAAAAGATACGCGGTTTGCATAAGGCTTACGTCCGGCGTAAAGTTATTCCACCATATAGGTGGGGCAACCCATTCAAACTTATGGACCATGGAACAGCCGTCGTAATCAGACAGGTTTTAAAGCATGTTTTAAAACTTTGGTCTGACGGACAACGGTCTGATGGGCCGTACACACCATCAAACTGGTCTGATGAAACTGGTCTGCAGACCAGTTTCATCAGACATGTCTGATCGTGTGTACAGGGCCTAAGAGTTGTTTTTCGGGACCAACCTGTGGGAATCATCTTGACAGTACATCCTCTGGACGCCAAGGCCGTGGCTGGGCTATAGCCAACCACTCTTTTGAGCTTGCTTGTGGTAAGCAGCCATTGCGTTATGGGAGAAGGGATCACTTCTAGGCTAATATCTGTCACTGTGGTGGTGCTTGATGGACGTCTCTGCATGTGTTGCTTTTTTGCACAGATTATACTGAACTTTCAATATAGACTGGTTGTCATATCCCATTGTGCTGAACATTTTCATAATATGGGATTTATTTCCTTTTTGCTTTTATCAATTTATGGTGTTTAGTATGTTCAATTAGCGCGGCTTTGCTTTTTTGTTTATCAGACCACTTCAGCTTGGTCTGATGAAAACGGTCCATCAGACCAGTTTCATCGGACCAGTCTGATCGTGTGTACGTGGCCTAAGAGACATATAAAATAAATGCAATATTCAAAACATATAATCATACATGGCAATACAAGTATGGCTTGGCGATCTAATTACCGCTTGTGAAGGAGTAGACAGTTGCATGGCCAGGAATGTCAGGAAACTGGGGAGCAATCCAGAGGATGGTGTCATCGCCCGCCACCCCCCCCCCCCCCCATACAAGAGGAAGGAATAGACCCTATGGGCTTACAAGAAGCCACACTGGTGACGCCCGCCAGAGGGCAGGAAAGGACGGGAGAAACAGCACCTGCTAACAAGTCCCTAAATTAATGACCCTATATAGAATAAAAAAATAGGGTAAATTAGCTCTTGACTGTGTAGTAAGTGTTGCGCTACGATAACAACAAAACCTGGGGGATGCCCAGGGAAAAAACAAGCCTACTTACCGACCAGCTCGCAGAACAACCAATTAACCTGTCTAACAGTATGCGGTAAAAACAGGGGTTTTGTCCACACGCATTTGCACGCAATTGAAAACGTCCGTTGATGACGAAACGCGCCTGAGGGACGCGCAGTGACGTCACCACGTAGGGGGAAGGTATCGCTCCTATCGCTTGCTGCCCGGCATTACTATACGCAGTTTTTTAACTTCTTTATTGTGAGTACAATATGTTTTTTATTAATTACACTTTTTATTACGGAATCACACTATGGTGCATCCTTTGTTTTACTGTTCCCACGGATGATTCATGAGTTACGCCCATAAGCAATCTGGTGGACTAGGAGTTGTCTTTCGGGACCGACCTGTGGGAATCATCTTGACAGTACATCCTCTGGACGCCAAGGCCGTGGCTGGGCTATAGCCAACCGCTCTTTTGAGCTTGCCTGTGGTAAGCAGCCATTGCATTATCGGTGAAGGGATCACTTCTAGGCTAATATCCGTCACTGTGGTGGTGTTTGATGGACGAATCTGCATGTGTTGCTTTTTTGCACAGATTATACTGAACTTTCAATATAGACTGGTTGTCATATCCCATTGTGCTGAACATTTATATAATATGGGATTTATTTCCTTTTTGCTTTTATCAATTTATGGTGTTTAGTATGTTCAATTAGTGGCGCGGATTTTCTTTTTTGTTTATGATTCTTGTGCTATCACACGACAGCTGCAGCCTTTTGTTAGTGATTTCTTATACCCATTTAGCGCAGTTTTCTCGTTTGTTATATGAAGTGGTCTGATGGTCTGATGTGTGTACACACCATCGGACCAAAAATCCGATCAGACCAGAACGCAGTGACGTAGAACACACCGACATGCTGAAAAAGGGAAGTTCAATGCTTCCAAGCATGCGTCGACTTGATTCTGAGCATGCGCGGGTTTTTGGTCCGATGCTTTGGCGTACTAACCATCGAATCTGTCCGACGGACAGGTGTCCGTCGGACAGATTTTAAAGCAAGTTTTAAAACTTTCGTCCGATGGACAACTGTCCGATGGGCCGTACACACCATCGAATTGGTCCGATGAAACTGGTCTGCAGACCAGTTTCATCAGACAGGTCTGATCGTGTGTACACGGCCTTAGGCCTCGTACACACGATCGGACATATCCGATGAAAACGGTCCGCGGACCATTTCCATCGGATATGTCCGATCGGGAGTTTGATCCGATGGCGTGTACACACCATCGGATCAAATTCCCCGCCGCCGGACAGTGCGGTGACGCGGCGGTGATGTTGACGCCGCCACGTCACCGCTACGTCACCGCACCAGGAAGTAAAACACTTCCGCGCATGCGCCGAATCCATTTGGCAGCGGCGGCGGTGCGGGACGACATGTCTGCTGGTAAGTGTACTAACCAGCAGACATGTCGGGCGGACAGATTCCCACCGGATAGATTTCAAAGCTTGCTTTGAAATCTGTCAGGTGGAGAAATCTGTCCGCTAGCCCATACACACGAGCGGAGATGTCTGCTGAAACGGTCCATCGGACCGTTTTCAGCGGACATATCCCCTCGTGTGTACGCGGCCTTAGAGTCAACGATCCCCTGAAGATGACCACTTTATGGTTGAAACGCATCGGGGATTTACACCCACATTAACTGTCATGCAACCTTGTTTTATATTGTGCATGTATGGTAATATTGGAATATACAGGATTTTATCTGGCCAGACCTGTTTTTATATGCTCTACCCATTGTAACTCAATTGTGTCATTTGACAATCCTTCAATAAATATATTGTATATTATTATCCGACATAACAACTTATTGCTGTTCAAAGCCCCACTGAGCAAACCGTTCTTTTTTTCAATCATACCGGGGTTCGCAGGACCCAAACCTCTCCCATGTGTGTTTCTCTTTTTCATACACACACAGTATACACACACACACACACACACTGAAAAGGTGCTGGAGAGGCAGGGCAGCTATAATTTGGGGATTTTTTTAAAAATACAGATTTTTACTGAGGCTGGCAACCCTGATGGGGCCCCCTAGTGGCATTGGGGCCTTGGGCAGTGCCCGAGTGCCTGAATGGTCAGTCCACCCCTGATCCGGAGCTATCTCCAGCTCTGGAGAAGCTCATGAGGAAGTCTCCTGACCATGAACCGCTGGAGCTGCTGCTTTCTCCATTTTTTGGCGCTCGTTGGTGTATGTGCATGGGACAAGATGGCGGAGGCGGGGCCTCATGTGCAGCGGGTCTGGCGCTGTTCTTGCAGCCCTGGCTTAACGTACATGTCCAGGATGTCCCTCATGCAGTCCACTACCACCAGGAGTGCAAATTTGGGTGTGAAAGCTCTGAAAATCGGATTAGTTTCAGGAAAGTTGTGGAGCTCCAGAGAAACACCTGCTGCCTCGTTCACATCTGGTCACGCCCCCGGGAACCCCACTTTAGATGAAACAATAAAAACGAAAAATTCCTTTAACCACTTAAGACCCGGACCATTATGCAGGTTAAGGACCTTGCCCCTTTTTGCGATTCGGCACTGCATCGCTTTAACTGACAATTGCGCGGCATGCGACGTGGCTCTCAAACAAAATTGGAGTCCTTTTTCCCCACAAATAGAGCTTTCTTTTAGTGCTATTTGATCACCTCTGTGGTTTTTATTTTTTGCGCTATAAACAAAAATAGAGCGACAATTTTGAAAAAAATGCAATATTTTTTACTTTTTGCTATAATAAATATCTCCCAAAAATATATAAAAAAAGTTTTTGTCCCTCAGTTTAGGCCGATACATATTCTTCTACCTATTTTTGGTAAATATAAATCGCAATAAGCGCTTATCGATTGGTTTGCGCAAAATTGTATAAATAGGGGATAGTTTAATTGGATTTTCATTAATATTTTTTTTTACTACTAATGGCGGCGATCAGCGATTTTTTTTAGTGACTGCGACATTATGGCGGACACTTCGGACAATTTTGACACTTTTTTGGGACCATTGTCATTTTCACAGCAAAAAGTGCTATAAAAATGCATTGTTTACTGTGAAAATGACAATTGCAGTTTAGGAGTTAACCTCTAGGGGGCGCTGTAGGGGTTAAGTGTGACCTTATATGTGTTTTCTAACTGTAGGGGGGCGGGACTGGATGTGTGACGTCATTGATCGTCTTTCCCTATATCAGGGAACAGAGGATTAATGACACTGCCACAACGAAGAACAGGGAAGGTGTGTATTTACACACACCTCTCCCCGTTCTTCAGCTCCGGTGACCGATCGCGGGACACCGGCGGCGATCAGGTCCGCAGGTCCCGCGGGCGCGGTCACGGAGCTTAAGACCAGGTCGCAAGCGCGTCGCGGCTGGCGCTCTCGTGCCATTCTGCCGACGTATATCGGCGTGAAGGGGTCCTTAAGTAGATAAATATAGCGTCTGGGGGTTCCCTTAGTCTGCTTGTAAAGTGGCGCATCTGTAGCATGTATAACACATGCTGCAGCAAAAATTACATTTCCAAAGAAAAAAAATTGTTAAATCACATTTAAATTGACTTACAGTTGCAATTGCCTGTCCAGCAATTAAAAAAAAAGAAAGAAAAAATAGCATGGGGTTCCCCCCCCCCACAGTCCATATCAGGCCCTTTAGGTCTGGTATGGTTTTTAAGGGGAGCGCCACACCAAAATAAAAAATCCATACCAGACCCTTATCTAAGCGTGCAGCCTGGCAGGTTAAAAAAAGGGGGGTGAGCGGGCGCCAAAGCACCTTGTCCCTATGTTAATGTGAAGAAAGGCCTCATGCCCACAAACAATAGCCGGTGGTTGTGGGGGTCTGTGGGCAGGGGGCTTATCGAAATCGGGAAGCCCCACATATTCACCAAAATCGTGCACAAAATAAAATAATGTAATAAAAACACAGAGACAGTTTATGACAAAACATTTGATAAAAAAATAAAAATCAGTATCCTTTGATGTAGATTTGTCGTCAATCATTGTCTGAGGGGGACCCCACGCCATTTTTTTTTCATTGCCGGCCACTGCTTAACAACCAGCTATTCTTCACACAGAATTTGAATCAGTTGATTAATTTTTGACCAATACAAATTCTAATCATTCTGAAAGGTTGGAATATATTAGAAAACATATACAGTAAAACCGTGGATTGCAAGCATAATTCGTCCAGGAAACATGCTTGTAATCCAAAGCACTTGTATATCAAAGCAAATTTTCCCATAAGAAATAATGGAAACTCAACTGATTTGTTCAACAACCATTTATTCATAAGTCCTTCAGTTTATAGTCCATATAAAAAGATTATAGCAATGTCTCTGACTGTCTCCTGTACCATGCCTGCAGTCACTTCTGCCTGTTGCCTCCTCCTTCCCTCTACCAGCTGTCACCCCTGCCCCCATGTTTCCCAATAACCCTCCTATTCCCATCCTCTTCCCCCCAGCAATCGCAGCCTTTTCCATCCCAGCTCTCCCACCCCACAATCCCTATTTGACCCCACCCTCAACTACCGCCACCTCCCAAACTACCCCTCTTCCTAGGCAATAGGTATCAGTAATTGGTATCGGCGAGTACCTAAGGTAAAGTATCGGTACTTGTACTCAGTGTTCAAAAAGTGGCATCGGTGCATCCCTAATTTCATCTAAATTGATTACTATTTATTACTATTTAATTTGGAGATTCGTATACTTTCGAATCTCTGAATAACCAAAAATGTGGACGAATTTGTAGTCGGACCGAAATTAATTGCACATGTCTAGTAGCCACAACAAGTCACATACCAAAACTTACAGGGTGGGCCATGGTTTGGCGTAAGGAAAAAAATCACGGTAAGTATTTGATACCATTTTCTGTTTTCCTGACACCAACATGGCAGCATACTAGTGATAAATAACTAGCTGCCAGGGTGGGTTCTGCTTGTCAAATACATGTTTTAATTAGGATGGGACAGAAGACTGCATACAGGAGGTGACCGCGATATTGTGTCAATCTCGATCCCTTTCTCTGCGAGATTGACCACCTACGAGCCCCATTGCGGGAGCTAGCGCCGAGTCGGCTTGCCGCGATGGGGACAAGTGAAAAATAAATTATTCAGCGTTGGAACAAACAAAACAAACTAAATATGCAAGCCAGCACTAAGGTAAATTCAAATAAAACACCTCAAAACAGCATAACAATAATGATAGTGCAGCGCAAAACAAAAAATTAAATAAAAATGACAAACACATAGAGAATTAAATATAAATGATAAGAATCGAGAGTCCATAAAGAGTGCTCAAGTGCATATATGATCCAAAATGGAAAAAAAGGTGCACAATCCAAAGGGTGATTTCCAGAACTTCCACCAGATAGCAGGAATGGCCTCTCACCATAACACTTCGACCAACAATAGGTCACAAAGCATGGAATGAGCAGAGAACCTCTTGTTCTCAAAGAGACAGCAACCAGATGCAGCAGTTCATCCTCAATTATGGCAGATTCCGGAACAAGGTAAGGCAAACATGGCATAAAAACAAAAGAAAGGAGATCTAGTGCTCTATGAAGCCAAACTCAGTAGATTTATTACGGCACGTTGTTACGTCCCTGTAGGCGACGTACGGGGGGGAGGGGCCACGTGTGACGTCACCCGCGATCGCCGACCCAAGTGAGATCCATGCTGGTCTTTTTATATTGTTATGCATCTATTCGTTGCACTCACTCCAGAGTGCTTTTACAGTGAGTGTATGTCTTTATTGCCGTAATAAATCTACTGAGTTTGGCTTCAGAGAGCACTAGATCTCCTTTCTTTTGTTTTTTTTGCCCTGTTTGCCTTACCTTGTTCCGGAATCTGCCATAATTGAGGTTGAACTGCTGCATCTGGTTGCTGTCTCTTTGAGAACAAGAGGTTCTCTGCTCATTCCATGCTTTGTGACCTATTGTTGGTCGAAGTGTTAAGGTGAGAGGCCATTCCTGCTATCTGGTGGAAGTTCTTCTGGAAATCACCCTTTGGATTGTGCACCTTTTTTTCCATTTTGCATCATATATGCACTTGAGCACTCTTTATGGACTCTTGATTCTTATCATTTATATTTAATTCTCTATGTGTTTGTAATTTTTATTATTTTTTTGTTTTGCACTGCACTATCATTATTGTTTTGCGATGGGGACAATGACGTCACAGAAGCGATGGGGATCCAACTTGGATTCCCGCCAATTCTACACGCTGTGTTTGGTATGAATCATGAGGGGGAACTCCACGCCAAAATTTTAAATAAAAATCTGGCGTGGGTTTCCCCCCCAGGAGGCATACCAGGCCCTTAGGTCTGCTATAGATTGTAAGGAGAACCCCCCCCTATGCCGAAAAAACGGCGTGGGGGTTCCCCGACAATCCATACCAGACACGTATCCAAAGCCACCGCCTGGCTGGTCAGGAAAGGAGTGGGGACAAGAGAGCGCCCCCCTCCTGAGCCGTACCAGGCCACATGCCCTCAACATGGGGGGGTTGGGTACTCTGGGGCAGGGGGGGCCCTGCGGCCCCCCCCACCCCAAAGTACCCTGTCCCCATGTTGATAAGGACAGGGCCTCTTCCCGACAACCCTGGCCGTTGGTTGTCGGGGTCTGCAGGTGGGGGGCTTTTTGGAATCTAGGAGCCCCCTTTAATAAGGGGGCCCCCAGATACTGGCCCCCCACCCTAGGTGAATGAATATGGGGTACATCATACCCCTACCCATTCACCTGGAGGCAAAGTGTTAACAAAAACAAGACAGGGTTTTAAAATATTTTATTAGTCAGCTCCGAGGCCGCCCTCTCTTCTTTTAGCTCTTTTACGAGGGGGGGGCTTGCTTCCTTTCCACTCTCCGGGGGTCTTCTCCCCTCTCTGGGGGTCTTCTCCACTCTGCTGGGGTCTTCTCGGCTCTCTGGGGGTCTTCTTTCATCTTCTGCACTTTACCGCTGTTGTCTCGGCGCCCCCGCTTCTTCTCCCGCTTGCGTTTCGGTACCTTCTTCTTCAGGGCTGGCCGCCGCTATCTTTGTGTTAGCTCAATTACTAGCGGCGGCCAGCTCGCTCTTCTATGTCGCTCTTCTGCCTTCTTCTCTTCTTCCTTCCTCCTATGTTGACGCAACGATTCCTCCCGCTGTACTGCCGGGTGCGCGGCTCACACCAATTTATATAGGCCTCCTACGACGTCACAGTCCTATCATGCTCCGGGACCGACCCACGTGGATCCCGTTGCCGACGCCTGTATTGACCACCTGGAAGGATTAGGGCTACAGCAACTAGTATGTGGGCCCACACATGCTTCAGGTCACACGCTCAACCTAATTTTCAGACAAGATCTGGAAATAAACATTTTGGAAAATGAACTGTTGCCATGGACAGATCACCATGCAGTTAAATTCATAATTTCCAAAATTCCCCTATTAATAAAAACACCTAAGTCATTGACAACACACTGGACTAGATCTCAGAAGAAGCTCCATTCGGAACTCTTCAAATCTACATTAGGGAACAAAATAAAAACAATCCAACCACTTCAAACAGCCTCAGAAACACTGGATGCCATAAACACAGCCCTATTACAGTCAGCCGACTTAAGACAATAACAAGAAAATACCACAAAGAAATCTTCAAAGCCAAAAAATATCACTTTTCCAATGCCAACGCCATAAACCGCCCCCTGCAAACTCTTCAAGCTGGTCACTCAGACCATGAATCCAGACTGTCTTGAAGCCCCCAATTCAGATACCCAAGAATTCTGTAATGAATTATCGGATTACTTCATCAATAAAATTGAGAGAATCCGGGAAAGCATTCAGTAAAACAATATCCCCCTCAACCCCCCCCCCCTCAATCATTCACACAACACCCATAGAAATTTACTACAATCAACAAAGTTCACTCTGGAACCCATCTCCATCGATGCCACTAAAAATATCATCGGTACTTTGCGTAACAGCACAGCGCCTAATGATATCATCCCCACCAAACTGCTGAAGGAATGCGCCGATATCCTGGCACCGCCTATCATGCAGCTTATAAACCAGCCATTCAAGGAAGGCATAGTGCCCTCCCAGTTGAAAGAGGGCACAATCCAACCCATCTTGAAGAAACCCACCCTAGACCCCAAGGACTCAATTCACCGCCATCCCATAACAGGCCTAAACATACTCTCCAAGGTAATGGAGAAAGTAGTGGTACAACAGCTGCAACAGCATCTAGATACCCATAATCAGGGGCGTTGCTAGGTGGCAAAAAGACCAGGGGCTTCAGCCCGAAGCCGGCCCGGGGGGGGGGGGGGGGGGGGGGGGGGGGATTTGTGGGTGCGGTGGAGTGGATTGTTGACGCACCCCCCCCCCCTCCCCCCGGCTGCTCGCTGAACCACTTTACCCTGCAAACCCTACACTAATTTAAGAAAATAATAAAAAAATTATATATATATTAATATGATGATAAAGTGTATAAGAGTGCTGGCATTTACGTTCACTACAAAAAAAAAACATGGAAAGAGTGCAGCGCTATGTGGTTAAAACCATGTGTGAAATAAATGTTATACCTTGAAGTGTAAACCAATGATATGTGAAAAATGTATTAAAAGAAAAACTAATGCAGAGTCCAAAAAGAACATAATATAGTCTGTGAAGAGTTAATTTCAAAAGCAAATCTGTGAAGGGTTAAGTCCCCAAAAAAGACACATTGCTTGGCAAGAAAGTGAAGATAAAGTTTGGTGAATAATAAGTCCAAAAATTCTCTGGCAATACCCTTGTTTATTTTTGGACTTATTATTCACCAAACTTTATCTTCACTTTCTTGCCAAGCAATGTGTCTTTTTTGGGGACTTAACCCTTCACAGATTTGCTTTTGAAATTAACTCTTCACAGACTATATTATGTTCTTTTTGGACTCTGCATTAGTTTTTCTTTTAATACATTTTTCACATATCATTGGTTTACACTTCAAGGTATAACATTTATTTCACACGTGGTTCTAACCACCACATAGCGCTGCACTCTTTACACGTTTTGAACACAGGTGACCTATCTGACCCCCCTGACACACACACTGATCCATCTGACTCCTACTTTCTGCACTACTCACATAGACACTGACCCCCGACAGACACTGACCCCCGACAGACACTGACCCCCGACAGACACTGACCCCCCGACAGACACTGACCCCCGACAGACACTGACCCCCGACAGACACTGACCCCCGACAGACACTGACCCCCCCACACAGACACTGACCCCCCCACACAGACACTGACCCCCCCACACAGACACTGACCCCCCCACACAGACACTGACCCCCCCACACAGACACTGACCCCCCCACACAGACACTGACCCCCCCCACACAGAGACACTGACCCCCACACAGAGACACTGACCCCCACACAGAGACACTGACCCCCACACAGAGACACTGACCCCCACACAGAGACACTGACCCCCCCCACAGAGACACTGACCCCCCCCCCCCCACACAGAGACACTGACCCCCCCCCCCCCACACAGAGACACTGACCCCCCCACACAGAGACACTGATCCCCCCCACACAGAGACACTGATCCCCCCCACACAGAGACACTGATGCCCCCCACACAGAGACACTGACCCCCCCCCACAGAGACACTGACCCCCCCACACAGACACTGACCCCCCCCACACAGACACTGACCCCCCCCCCCCACACAGAGACACTGACCCCCCCCACACAGAGACACTGATCCCCCCCACACAGAGACACTGATCCCCCCCACACAGAGACACTGATGCCCCCCACACAGAGACACTGATGCCCCCCACACAGAGACACTGATCCCCCCCACACAGAGACACTGATCCCCCCCACACAGAGACACTGATCCCCCCCACACAGAGACACTGATCCCCCCCACACAGACACTGATCCCCGACACCTACAGTAAGCAGACTACTTCCTGCACTTCTCACACCCCCCTCCCCACAGCTCGGTGCAAAAAATAGTCCTCCTTACCTCGTGCTTGTTTCTGTCCCAACTCCCCGCCAGCGCCAGCGCCATCCACCCGCAGCCCGCTCCATGGTGCAAGACGCTGCACCTCCAGGCTCTGCATCTGGACACACCGGCCGCAGGGAGGGACACCGCCGCAGGTGGACACACCGCCGCAGGTGGACATCGCCGCAGGGGGACACAGTGCAGGGGCAGAGGACACAGTGCAGGGGGACACACCGGCCGCAGGGACACACACCGCCATAGAGGGACACCTCGGCAGGGACACACACCGCCATAGAGGGACACCGCCGCAGGGACACCGCCGCAGGGGAACAAGCGAAGGAGGGGAAGGTCTCCCGCCAACATATTTCATATTTCCTGTCGCCCTGTGATTGGACGTATAGCGGCCATGTGGGGAGGCGGGACTTCTAGACAATCGCAGACAGGCCAGCCCCACGCCGCACATGACCCCCATACACCCAATCACAGTGCGCCGGACTGGACAAACATGGCGCTGCGGGCGAGATCAGGGACTGGTCCCTGCTCGGCGGCATAGACTCGGGGCTGGCAATTAAACATTGTAAGCCCGAGACTCGGGGCTTTTCGGTAGCACATTCGGGGCTCCAGCCTCCTTAGCCCACCCCTAACGACGCCTCTGCCCATAATCTACTTGATCCATTTCAATCAGGTTTCCGTCCCGGACACGGGACAGAAACAGCATTGATCAAAATATGGGATGTCGCCCTCGAGGCCGCAGACGAAGGAGAATCTTGTCTTCTAGTTCTGTTGGACCTAAGCGCAGCTTTCGACACGGTAGAGCACAAACTGTTATGCTGCGTACACACGATCACTTTATGTGATGAAAAAAAATTTCATTGACCGTGTGTAGGGGAAAATGTCATTTTATGTCTTGTAAAAAACGACAAAAAAAAATTGAAGCATGCTTCAATTTTTTGTGTCATTTTTCAAAACGTAGTTTTTTGTTTCACAAAAAGTCACCGTGTGTAGCAAAAAAACGTAATTTAAAACAACGTTTTTCAACCCGCGCATGCCCAGAAGCTATTTATTAGACATGTGCAATTTTTTTCGTTACGAATACGTTTTCCGTCATTATTCGTTATTTTCGTTGATTCGTTAACCTACGAATAAACGAATGGTTTAGCGCAAATAATAACGAATAACGATAATTCCAAAAATAACGAATATGGAAAACTACGAAGATACGAAACTACTAAATGTAAAAGAACAACACAACGAAAGAAAAAAGAAACGAAAACATAGAAATAACGAAAACACCGAACACAAAAAAAAAAATCATAATTACGAAAAATAAACGAAAATGCAAACTTACTAATATTTGAAGAACGAAAAGAAAACAACCGAAATGCCGAACAAAGAATAAAAAACGAAAAGCAAAACTAATGAAAAATAAATTATGAATCTTCGGAAAACGGAAATGAAATAATGTAAATTCACTTTCATTAGTACTGTGACCAATAGCCACTCAGCGCTGTCCCTTCCCCTGAAGAGCTTCTTTCTTATGTGGCTCCTTGACCTTGTGTCTTTATCTGTGTTAGTCAATCGCAGTAAATTACGATGTTTTACAAAATTACGACGAGTAGTGTGTCGAATAAACGTAAAATGTATTTTAACAGAATTACGAATGCAATAAAATCTACAAAAGAACGTTGTTATAATCAAATGAAATTAGACACGAAAATACGAATGATCATAAAGCAACGAAGATTTATTTCTTACGAAAATACAAACGCGGCATTATGGAAAATATAATGTAAATACGAATATCAAAACAACGAAAAATAAACCAACGTAAAAACGAATAAACGAATAAATTCATTGTAAAAATACGAACGAGGCAGAATACAACATTTAACGAAAATACTAATCTCGAATCAACGAAAAATAAACTAACATAAAAAAACGGAAACGGAAAAAAAAGTGTTACGAAAATACTAAAGAGTACGAATACGATAACTAACGTCTTACGAAATTACGACTCATTACGAATCACGATAAACGAACAGAAACGAAACAGAAATAAACGAAAATTTTTGTTGTGCACATGTCTACTATTTATGAAGAGAGCTTCAATGGAAAAGGGTGGTGAACGTAACCTCGCTTTGCTAGAGCATTGTGAAAAAAACGATGGTGTGTAGGCAACATCGTCTTTGAAAATTGAAGTTTCAAAAACGTTGTTTTTTACTTCACAGAAAACGTCGAAATACGAACGTTACGGGCCGTTCACGCCAAATTCGAAAAAAATAGATACGCTCTTCCTAATATACTGACAGGCAGGCAGGTGATTGTGCTAGCTGCAGTATTCTCATGTGGTGTACTGTTTGTGTCCTCTGCAGTGTGCACCTAAAGCTACGTGGTGTGTGTACTGTCCGTGTCCTCTGTACATTGTGCACCTAAAGCTACGTAATGCTGGTGTTTCTCATATTTATTCCTAGAGGCAGGGATCTGCTCATATTAATACCACAGGCAAGTACTTTCATGTGGTGTACTGTCTGTGTCCTCTGCAGTGTGCACCTAAAGCTACGTGGTGTGTGTACTGTCTGTGTCCTCTGCACATTGTGCACCTAAAGCTACGTAAAGCTGGTGTTTCTCATATTTATTCCTAGAGGCAGGGATCTGCTCATATTAATACCACAGGCAAGTACTTTCACGTGGTGTACTTTCTGTGTCCTCTGCAGTGTGCATCTAAAGTTACGTGGTGTGTGTACTGTCTGTGTCCTCTGCACATTGTGCACCTCGCTCCAACTAGAGTATCTGTGAGTGTGTAATTACAATTTTTGATTCAATACTTTGCAGCGGGCTCATTCCTGCGCTCCAACTAGAGTATCTGTGAGGGGTTGCAGTGTTGTGGCACCAGCACCAGTGCCTAAGGCCCAATTTTTCTGCCCCTGTTTAACAGGGGTGTGTAATTACAATTCTTGATCTAATGTTTCACAGAAGGGCCCATTCCTGTGCCCACCAAGACTAACTGTGAGGACTTACAGTGTTGTGGCACCAGCAACAAAGGCCCGATTTTTCTACCACGGTTCAACAATGGTATGTAATTACAATTCTTGATATAATAGCTCACAACAGGGCGTTCCAGTGCCCACCAAGACTAACTGTGAGGGCTTACAGTGTTGTGTCAACACCAAGACCTAGGGCACACATTTCTGCAGAGTACTGTATATACGGCAGAGCCCTACTTTCAAACATCCAACTTACAAACGACTCCTACTTGCAAACGGAAGGAGACAACAGGAAGGGAGAGGAAATCTACCCCTAGAAAGGGAAATTCTCTTCTGTAAGAGGTGTCTCCTCTCCACTGATGCTTTATCACCAATCCTTGTTTTACTAAAAAAAAAAAAAAATCATTTGTCATTGGGACAGAAAGTGAGGTGTAATTTTCTGAACAGATGCACACAGATGTCTGGAGCTACACTTTAAAAAAGTACCAGTTCAAAATTAGAAACAGATTCTACTTAACAACAAACCTACAGTCCCTGTCTTGTTTGCACCGCCTATATACTGCTGTTCAAAGTATATAGGGCCAAAAGGGGTTTGTAATGATCTGGGGGAGGGTGGCTGGGGGAAACCTATGCTATTTTTCTCAATGATTTTCATCCATATTGCAGGGACCAGACATTACATTAAAGCCGCAAGCAGTTTTAAATTACTTTTTTTATATATTAATTTCATTTTGTGCAGGGACAATTCTAAACACGTGCCACTTCACATGCATACTATATGTAGCGCTGACCCCCGAAGGAGCGGCTGATTGTAAATTTGGGCCTGTACTCTGCCTTGACACCCCCGAGTATTTTTGGTCTCACTCCCCTTGACACAGCTGTGGTGCAATACAGATATAAAGCTTTGGTGTTGAAGGGGAAAGTAATCATACACAGGCTGTGCTGAAACAACAGTTAGTTTTACTGAAATAGATTCTGTACTTAACCATGAGAACACATTTGGTGGGCAACAAATATTACAGGAAATTATAGGCAGCAATCCCCTAATGTCCTCCCCTATCAGCAGGACTTTGGCGTCTCCAAGTGGGACTAGTGCGCAGGCCACAACTCAACACTGCGCACCTTCCCACTTCCAGCACACCATACAAAAATCAGTAAACACGCTATGCAACGTACAACATCTAACAAGAATAAGATCACAGCGTGTAATGGACTCAATGTTCCCACCTCAGACAGTGTCTGGTAAATGGTAGCAGTACTGCAAGGCCTTGCAATGAGAACAGTCTAGTCTCTGATCTTCTTTTCTTCTGCTAGCAATTTAAGAGAAAGATTTGTAATCCAAGTGCTCTCTGGTTAATGAGTGGTGTGAAATAAACTGAAACTGTAGTCTAACTGTGAGAGGTACCTGTACACTCTCTCCTGGAAGCACAACTCCAATGACCGGCACCAACAGTTGGTTTAGGCTTGAGGCCTTTGCACGTGTGGCTTTATGGCACACCGCGACAGCGTGGAACTATCAGTCCCAGCAACACTACCAAGGCAGCCTAGATGTGTGTCAAACAGTACAAGACTTTGGGCATGAGCCCTCTCACCACACGAGGTCCAGGCGGATGGATGTCTTCACTCCATACGAGGTCCAGGCGGATGGATGCCTTCACTCCTCACGGTCTCAGTCCGGTCTCTAGCAATCATCCGGTTGTCTGATTCTCCTCCAGAGCCGATCGGAAGTCCTCCGTCACCCTTCTTGAGATCGATGGCTTGCTTCTGCAGAAAGTAGGCCGGAATTCCGTAGATCGCACCGAAAGAGGGAGAGAGAGAGAGAGAGCTCCTCCAGGGCGTATGTCCCAGGAACCAGAGAGAGCTAAAAATGGCCACCACCAAACCTTTTATCACCTTCCCAGCATGCCTTGCAGCCCCGAGTGTTTATGGGTAAGTCCTTCACATCACTCCTCCCATGCTTCTTGGAAAAACCAAAAGATGGTGCAGTCCATTCCACATTTTCACCACTAGATGGTGCCAAACACCTATTTACAACACCAGTCCATAGAATAACATTGTAAAACATCAATATGTCTTTGGAGAGGCAAAAACTGTCCCCGCTACATACTCCCCCTGCTTTGATTCTTTGGTCCCCAAAGACATTCAAAATATTTGGCTCTGTTACACATTTTTGCCTCTATGCGGCTGCACAACACTGACAGAGGAGCCTCCCACCAATTCTCATATGATGGGGAGCTGTTCTGTGCACTCACAGGTGACACCATGGTGTCTAGTACAGATGTGTCAAGGGGTGAGTTGGGGTTTCTCCTTCTGAATTGGCAGTAGAGAGACCAGGCATTTCAGGATTTCTTTTAGCAGTAAACTGAGCCTGGTCAGAGCTTTCACCCAGCACATCATAAGTCAGTCTTTTGGGTGCATGAATCTCTCTTCTAACCCTTTGTCTCTTGGGAGTAGGTACTATCTCCTCTCTCACTTCACACTCTTGTACTTCAGTGTCAAAGGGTGGGTGATCTTCAGAGTTTTCATTTTGTGGCACAAATTCTGGGGCTTCTGGTCTCAGAATTACAGTGTCCTTTTCCTGTCTGCGAGGTGAACAGTGTGCATCAACTCCTGGCACTTCAGGTGGCCACAACCAGCTTATCTCCATCCCCTCCTCCTCCTCACTACCTCCTGTGGCCAGGGATCCCGATTGGGACCTAGTTACAGGTCTAGGCGCAGCCATAGGCGATAGTTCCCGTTGTGGAGTTTTTCTGACTGCTTCTGTTAAAGGCAGAAGGTGATTCCGGTGCCATATTTTTAATGGTCCTGTACTCCCTTCTGGTCTGATCTGATATACCGGCAGTCCTGGGAGATGTTTGCATATGATGTATGGCTGTGACTTCCAGCGATCAGCCAGTTTGTGTTTGCCTGGTATACCCAGGTTCCTCAACAAGACTCGGTCACCGGGTTGTAGGTCTTGAATCCGTACCTTGAGGTCAAAATTCCTCTTATTTCTACTTCCTCTTGCGTCCGATGTGGCTTGGGCCTTTTCATATGCAGCCTTCAAACTTTTCCGCAATCTGTCTACATACCCTCGGTGAGAGGCTTCCGAGGTGTGGTCCAGAGAGGTTCCAAAAGCCAAATCCACCGGTAGTCGGGCTTCTCGTCCAAACATCAGACGATAGGGTGAATACCCTGTAGCATCACTTACGGTACTATTGTAGGCATGTACCATGGCTGTGATGTGTTTACTCCACTGTTGTTTTTGTTCAGCAGCCAACGTTCCTAACATATTAAGGAGGGTTCTGTTAAACCTTTCCGGTTGAGGGTCCCCTTGTGGGTGATAGGGAGTAGTCCTGGACTTCCTTATGTCTAGTAGATCCAGCAGTTGTCTAATGAGGGTGCTCTCGAAATCTCTCCCCTGGTCTGAGTGGATCCGCTGAGGTAAGCCGTAATGAACAAAGAATTTTTCCACTAGAGTCCTTGCCACTGTAGATGCCTGTTGGTCCCTGGTAGGGAATGCCTGAGCGTATCGGGTGAAATGGTCCGTGACCATCAGGATGTTTCCTTGTCCACTGAGATCGGATTCCACACATAGGAAATCTATGCATATTAGGTCCATAGGTCCTTGGCTCTCTAAATGGCCCATTGGGGCGGCTCTCTGAGGTAAGGTCTTCCTCTGTATGCACCTGAGACAGGAATGACAGTAAGTCTCCACTTCAGATCTCATGTATGGCCAATAGAACCTGTCCCTCACCAATTGAAGAGTCCTTTCTGATCCCAGATGACCATGGTGATCATGCAAGGCAATTAGTACTTTCTCCCTATGCTTCTCCGGCAAAAACAACTGCCACTTCTCCTCAGGATCTTCAGAGGGGCCCCTTCTGTATACCACTCCTTGCTGTAGCTGCAACCGATCCCACTCTTTGCATAACAGGCGAGCTTCCTTCTGAGCGCTCTGGAGAAGTAGATCAGGGTGTTGGCTCTCTAAGGCCTCCAATACCAGACCACAAAGGGGATCTTCCTGCTGATCTCTCCGGAGGTCCCTCCTAGACAGCTTAGGTAAACCCTCCGCCACCATCTGAGTGACATCACAGTAGCACCAAGGCACCCCCACAGCGGACACTCCAACTTCTTCAGCCCGGGCTCCACCCTTCACTGGTTGTTCCGCTCCCTCACAAAGGGCTCTCACACCTTCAGGGGTAAGCTGGGTCCATCCTCCTGGTGGGTCCTGGGGGCAGTGGGGCCTTCTGGACAGTGCATCAGCGTCCCGATTCCCGATCCCTGGTCGGTATTTCAGGCTGAAAGTAAATGCAGAGAGTGCAGCCAACCATCTATGCCCTGTGGCGTCTAGTTTTGCTGTAGTGAGCAAGTATGTGAGGGGATTGTTATCCGTCTTGATCACAAATTCAGCACCATACAGATAGTCTTTTAGCTTGTCTACAACCGCCCACTTCAAGGCCAGAAACTCGAGCTTGTGAGTTGGGTAATTCCTCTCGGCAGGTGTCAGACTTCGGCTCACATAAGCAATAGGTCGTAGATGTCCGTCGTACTCCTGATAAAGCACTCCACCTAGCCCATCTCGACTGGAATCCACATGCAGTTCGTAGGGTCTGGTAGGGTCTGCATAGGCCAAGACCGGGGCAGTGGTAAGGCTCCGCTTCAACTGTCTAAAGGTCTCTTCGCACTGTGGGGTCCACTGATCTTCAATTGAGTCTTTCTTCATCCTAGGACCCTCTTTTGGTTTCCCAGGTTTGCCCGAGTCCAGATCAGCTCCCTCTTCGTTCTTCAACAGCTCAGTGAGCGGGTGGGCTATCTTAGCAAACCCTTCCACGAATCTACGGTAGTACGAACAGAATCCTAAAAATGACCTAAGCTCGGTCACATTTGTGGGTCTGGGCCAAGAGGTGACAGCTTCCAGCTTCTGTGGGTCTGTGGCCACTCCTTCTGCAGACACGATGTGGCCCAGGTAGCTTACTGACGGCTGATAGAATTGGCACTTCTCCATGGAAAGCTTCAGGCCTTCATCATGAAGTCTTCTCAGGACTTTCTCCAAGCGCTCCTCGTGCTCCTCCAGTGTTCTGCCAAACACTATCACGTCATCCAGATATACCAGCACTTCAATCAGATTCATGTCGCCTACAGTCTTCTCCATTAACCTCTGGAAAGTGGCCGGGGCCCCTGACAAGCCTTGTGGCATGCGATTGAATTCGAAGAATCCTACAGGAGTAATGAAAGCCGTCTTCTCCCTATCTTCGGGGTGCATAGGGATCTGATAGTATCCACTTTTCAAATCTAGCACGCTGAACCACTTCGCTCCTGACAGGCTCTGTAGAGCATCTTCTATTCGGGGTGTGGTGTATTGGTCGGGAATGGTCCTCCGGTTCAATGTCCTATAGTCGATGCACAGTCGTAACGACCCATTCTTCTTCCTCACTACCACTATTGGGGAAGCATAGGGACTACGGGACTCTCGGATGATTCCTGGCCTCTTCAACTCAGCCAGCTGTTCTCGCAGGTCTTCCAGATCTCCCAATGGAATCCGCCTGACCCTCTCTCGAAAGGGTTTGTCCTCCTCCAGCCCAATCTTGTGTTCAGCACTCTTTGCAAGCCCCACATCGAACTCACTCTTTGAAAACGCCGTCCTCCATCTCAGCAGCTGGGTTTTTGCCCTCTCCATCCACTCGGGTGACAGGGGGGTGTCTTTCGGATAGAACTCTTCCATGGGGATCTCTCCCCCTTGTCCTCCCATTATTCCATACGATGAAACTGGAGTTGCTTGCTTCACCTTCCCTAGCAACACTTTAGCTGGCATCTTCACCGGTGACGTTGTGGTGTTCCGGACACTGACTGAGACCTTTCCTCTGCTCCGCTTTAGTGACTTGGTCGATAGCAGTTCTGGGATTATTTCCAACTCTTTGGCCTCTTTCTCTCCGTCCGTCTCAAGGACGATGAAAGGTCCCGGCTGTCTCCAAGTCAGTTTGACAGAAGCCTTCAAGCAGACTACTTCACCAGGTTGTACCACCTTCTCACTTCTGTCCAAACGCCAGATTTTCCCCACTCCTTCCGCCAGGGCTTTCTGCTCATGCAATAGATTCTGATACACCTGTGTTAACATTGGGTGTATCTTTACAGCTGGAGAACCCTGTGTCTGTACAAGCGGTGTCAAGAGTCTTCGGACTAGGTTGGTGTTGGTCCCAATAATGAGGGAACTTTTGTCAGCCCCTGGTGGGGGGGGACACACCACTGCCAAGGCATCGGAGGCTTCTGCCTTCCCTGCCACACTCGGGTCGATGGTGAGCCTATGGGTAGAAAGCTATCGTAAGGGAAGTTCTGAGTCCCTAGACCCCATATCTCCAGCTCCTCCAGCTTCTGAAGTGGCAGGTGTCTGAGGTGTTTCTCGTAGAAATCTCTGTAGAGTAAGGTCACTTGGGCTCCAGTGTCCAGCAGGGCTTTGGTGTAAATCCCTTCCACTTGGATAGGGACAACGGGAGAAGGTCCCACTAGTTCAGGGGGGAATCCATGGGGAGTGGCAAGATTAGCCTGTTTGGTGGTTTGCACTTTTACACCTCGCCTCGGTGAGCGCTTGCTCGAATTCGGCCTACATGCGTCCCTAGGGACCTGGTATGCATGAGGTTGTTTGGAGTTGACTGTTGTGACTGGGCGCCCAGCTGACTCCTTCACTGGGGCCCTCTGAAGTTTTCCGCCGGTTCTTGGTGCCTTGTTTCAGTCTTCGCCGGGCTTGGGCATACTTGGCGGTAGTGTCCAACTCCCCCGCAGTTGAAACAGGTCTTTAGCTTCGCCGGTCTCTCAGTCAGGGCGGCTGCATGATCCACTGGGGTCTTCTGTGTCGAGACTTCCTCCCTCTGTGGTCCCTCCAGCTTCTCAGTCAACAAAGCCATCATTTTCAATATTTCTTTCTGCACCCGAAACAGTTTTCCTAATTCAGACTGGGGCATCTCATCAGTGTTCGCTGTCAGGACACTAGCTTCCTGGGAGCTCGATGAAACATCAGATTTGTGCCATCTGATCCTTGCGGTGGTACTGGACTGAGTCTTCCTTTGTTTCTTCTCTCTTTCCATTTCCATCTTGGCTGCCTCATTGGTCTCCTCAATGAGTACCTCATCTGTAGTGGAGGGATCATCCAAATACTGCCTCAACTGGAATTTAACATAGTCACTCCTCAGGCCTGTAGCCACAGACCTCAGAAACTTCTTCTGAATTAGTCCAGCCCCAAAGTGTTCATCTGAGTCTTCCCCCTGGGAGGCGGACAACAGGTGGTCTTTCAATTCAATGGCCCTGAACAGGAAATTCTGAGGAGTCTCCTGACTGTCCTGTGCCATATTTATCAGTTGATGATACAACTCAGTGGCACCTTCCTCCTTGTAGTAGCTCTTTAGTATTCTCCTGAGTTGTGTTAGAGTCAGTCCATTTTTCATTTCTAGCATGCCTCTGATACTCAGGCCTGGGCTAATGGCGTTGACTACAGCCTCTACAATTTCTGATTCAAGATAGCCTCTTTGGAGTCCCAGTTCCATCTGGTGCAAGAGATTCGTGTAGGACAGATTCCCCTTCTGTTCCTTTTCTCCTATCTGTCCTTCGATTTTGAAGTCCTTCCGAACCGTCACCTCTGGCAAGTGGCTGTGGGTGCGTCTCTGGAGAAATGAGGCAGGTCTTGACCTTTGCTTACTACCAGTCGAGTCCTTACATGAGGCACTTAACCCTTCAATGTGTTCTGCGATCATGCCGGAGGCCTCCTTGAATCTTTCTTGTATAGTGCGGCACTGCCGTTTTAGGTCAGATAGTTGTCGTTCCGACTGAGAACCTCCCCTGCTTGTGTCAAACACAGTCTTTTCCCCCCCCTGAGGAGGCCTTGAACCGGTTTTGGTTGGGGTTGACCCAAAACTAACTCCCAGCATCGTTGGCTTAACACAGCTAGAGTTGACAGGGCTCCCTTCAGGCCCTTCTGGGTGTGTCAGGTAAAACTTGGTTCTCCCAGCTAGCTGTACACTTGAGCCTCTAAAGTTCTCCGGAATTCCCTTCCTCCATTCCAATAGAGCATAAGTATGGGAGGTCTCACAATCTGATCTGGTTGCGACCACCCAGGCCTTCCTAATTGGGGACAATGCCTTTACAATCTTGTTGACCTGTTCGTTCTCCCAGGCTTCTCCCGGGAGTGCGATTGCTACGCTCGCTTCTGAGCGAGCGCCTTCCGCCCCACACCATCGGGCCACTGTACTAGGATCCATATTGGTGCCAAGGGGTGGGCTTCACTTGCAGAGAGACAGGGATCCCGGACGAGCCCCCACGTGTAGCGCTGACCCCCGAAGGAGTGGCTGATTGTAAATTTGGGCCTGTACTCTGCCTTGACACCCCCGAGTATTTTTGGTCTCACTCCCCTTGACACAGCTGTGGTGCAATACAGATATAAAGCTTTGGTGTTGAAGGGGAAAGTAATCATACACAGGCTGTGCTGAAACAACAGTTAGTTTTACTGAAATAGATTCTGTACTTAACCATGAGAACACATTTGGTGGGCAACAAATATTACAGGAAATTATAGGCAGCAATCCCCTAATGTCCTCCCCTATCAGCAGGACTTTGGTGTCTCCAAGTGGGACTAGTGCGCAGGCCACAACTCAACACTGCGCACCTTCCCACTTCCAGCACACCATACAAAAATCAGTAAACACACTATGCAACGTACAACATCTAACAGGAATAAGATCACAGCGTGTAATGGACTTAATGTTCCCACCTCAGACAGTGTCTGGTAAATGGTAGCAGTACTGCAAGGCCTTGCAATGAGAACAGTCTAGTCTCTGATCTTCTTTTCTTCTGCTAGCAATTTAAGAGAAAGATTTGTAATCCAATTGCTCTCTGGTTAATGAGTGGTGTGAAATAAACTGAAACTGTAGTCTAACTGTGAGAGGTACCTGTACACTCACTCCTGGAAGCACAACTCCAATGACCGGCACCAACAGTTGGTTTAGGCTTGAGGCCTTTGCACGTGTGGCTTTATGGCACACCGCGACAGCGTGGAACTATCAGTCCCAGCAACACTACCAAGGCAGCCTAGATGTGTGTCAAACAGTACAAGACTTTGGGCATGAGCCCTCTCACCACACGAGGTCCAGGCGGATGGATGTCTTCACTCCATACGAGGTCCAGGCGGATGGATGCCTTCACTCCTCACGGTCTCAGTCCGGTCTCTAGCAATCATCCGGTTGTCTGATTCTCCTCCAGAGCCGATCGGAAGTCCTCCGTCACCCTTCTTGAGATCGATGGCTTGCTTCTGCAGAAGTAGAGAATTCCGTAGATCGCACCGAAAGAGGGAGAGAGAGAGAGCTCCTCCAGGGCGTATGTCCCAGGAACCAGAGAGAGCTAAAAATGGCCACCACCAAACCTTTTATCACCTTCCCAGCATGCCTTTCAGCCCCGAGTGTTTATGGGTAAGTCCTTCACATCACTCCTCCCATGCTTCTTGGAAAAACCAAAAGATGGTGCAGTCCATTCCACATTTTCACCACTAGATGGTGCCAAACACCTATTTACAACACCAGTCCATAGAATAACATTGTAAAACATCAATATGTCTTTGGAGAGGCAAAAACTGTCCCCGCTACATATAGATACCCAGCAGGTATGATATTTAACCACTTGCCTACTGTGCACCTAATTTTCGCTTCCGGCACTGCGTCGCTTTAACTGACAATTGCGCGGTCATGCGACTTGGCTCCCAAACAAAATTTACGTCCTTTTTTCCCCACAAATAGAGCTTTCTTATGGTGGTATTTGATTGCCTGTGCGGTTTTTATATTTTGGGCTATAAACAAAAAAAGAGCGTACATTTTGAAAAAAAACACAATATTTTTTGCTTTTTGCCATAATAAATATCCCATTAAAAAAAAAAAATGTTTTATCTCAGTTTAGGCCACTACGTATTCTTCTACATATTTTTGGTAAAAAAAAAAAAAAAAATAAAAAAATCGGAATAACCATATAGTGACTGGTTTGCGCAAAATAGCGGACATAATTCTGATTTTTTTATTTAGTTTTTTTACAAGGAATGGCGGCGATCTGTGATTTTGTTTCGGGACTGTGACTTTATAACGGACACATCGGACATTTTTGACACATTTTTGGGATCATTCACATTTATACAGTGAACAGTGCTATAAATATGCATTGATTACTGTATAAATGTGACTAGCAGGGAAGGGGTTAACCACTAGGGGGCGGGGAAGGGGTTAAATGTGTAGCCTAGTGAGTGTTCTAACTGTAGGGGGAGGGGGCGACTGGGGGTGGTGAACGATCTGTGTCCCTATGTAAAAGGGACACAGCATCGGTCTCCTCTCCCTGACAGGACGTGGAGCTCTGTGTTTACACACAGAGCTCCACGTCCCTGCTCAGTTACTGGGCAATCGCGGGTGCTCAGCGGCCATCGCGGGCGCCGGGCACGCGCATTGTGTTCCCAGTAACACGTTGCGTGCGTGCGCCCACTAGCGGCTTTAAATGACAGAACGTCATATGACGTCCTGTCAGAACAATAGGGTATTCGGGCCGCCGTCATTTGAGGGTGTGCGGTACCCTAGTGGTTAAAGGAATTTTTCAATTATGTTATTTAATTTCAATTATGTTACTTTCACTTTAAGCATCATTAAAATCACTGCTCCAGAAAAAACTTTTTTAAAACTTGTTTTTCCATTGATACATGTTCCCTGGGGCAAGACCCGGGTTCTCAAAGACGTTTTACGACAATAACTTGCATATTAGCCTTTAAAATTAGCACTTTTGAATTTGAACGTTCGAGTCCCATAGACTTCAATGGGGTTCTAAAAGTTTGCACGAACGGGCGGTCTGTTCGAAGGTTCTGGTGCGAACCGAACGGAGGGTGTTCGGCTCATCCCTAATTATGAGTTGCTATTTTTGTGCGCAGGGTGGCTACCAACATTATACTAACGAATGGCACCATGCCTACTAGCCTAGAGCATTATTGGTTATTAGACATGTGCATTGGTTTTTATCCGAATGCACTTTCGTCCGAATTTCGGGTGTTTTCGTTATCATTTTAACAAACGAAAACGAACGTGCAGAATCCGAAAGACCCGACATAAAAAAAAATGCTCTATTTTCGTTTGCGTTGCTACAACAGTTCGATATAGATAGGAGATTCGACATGACGTTGACAATAACAATGTGTGTCTATCAAACCTGTGGTCGAATTAGTCCAAGATTATTCTACATAGAGAGGAAAGATTCAACATTATAGAGACAGTGTTGGGGTAGACCATTCCAGATGGACGATGAAGATTCGACAAAGCAGCGAAAAACATACAAACGTTGAATCTGTCATTGAAGGCTTACGGTGTCTGTCGAAAGTTCTAAGAAGATTCAACAAGCAGCTAAACTGTACGACGCCGCAATCATACATTTTCGGTCAAATGCCATAGGCTATAGAAGAATTTGAATGTTGGCTGACTAGTAATAATAATTTATAAATATAATTATTACTAGTGTCATACAACATTAGAATTCTTTTATAGCTTGTGGGCGGAACATTCAACCGGAAATGTACGATGGCGGCGTCGTACAGTTTAGCTGCTCCATCGAATCTTCTTATAACATTCGACAGACACCATAAGCCTTCAATTGACAGATTCGACCTTAATTAATTCGGATTTTCGGACGAATGCATTTTATAATGTAATAAAATAAATAAACTAAGTAAATACATTTTTTGAAAGAAAACTAAATTCCGAAACAAAATATTTCAGTGTGCACATGTCTATTGGTCATTATTCTGCAATGGGAATACTTGATTTACCCACAAGTTCCCAGTACTGAAAATCATCAGTAAATAAAATGTATCTACAAATTACATTTCCACTGCTCCTCTAAAAATGACTGTTTAATGAAATTAAAACAAAAATTAATCTGTGTTATATTTATTGCTTTTGGCAGACAGTGAGAACTGTATGAATTGCCCAGAGGATGAATGGCCCAATGGGAAGAAAGATCGGTGTATTCCAAAACTCCTTGAATACCTTTCCTACCATGATGGAATTTCTAAAGTATTCCTAACAGTTTCTGCATTACTCTGCATTGTGACTGTTTTAATAAAGGGGATTTTTATCTCCTATATGAACACCCCGATTGTCAAAGCCAATAACAAAAATCTAAGCTTTGTTCTCCTTGTCTCCATATTGTTGAGCTTCCTTTGTGTGTTCTTGTTCCTTGGCCAGCCACTGGATATAACCTGTATACTGCGTGTCACAACATTTGGAGTCATCTTCTCTATAGCCGTCTCTTCCCTTCTTGCGAAAACAATCATGGTTTGCATCGCTTTCAAAGCCACCAAACCTGGCAGCTACTGGAGGAAATGGCTTGGAAACAAACTGGCCAGTTCCATAGTATCAGTGTGTTCATCCATTCAAGTAATAATATGTCTTATCTGGTTGTCTTCATCTCACCCTTTTAAGGAAATGGACACTCACTCTTATAAACACAAGATCATCATCCAGTGTAATGAAGGGTCAGTTATCGGCTTCTACTCTGTGTTGGGTTATATGGGGTTTCTGGCAGCTGTGAGTTTTGTTCTGGCTTTCATGGCGAGGACATTACCGGACAGTTTTAATGAGGCCAAGTACATCACCTTCAGCATGCTGGTGTTCTGCAGTGTCTGGATTGCCATGATCCCGGCCTATCTGAGCACCAAAGGGAAATACATGGTGGCTGTGGAGATTTTCGCCATATTGGCCTCAAGTGCTGGACTTCTAGGATGTATATTTTTTCCAAAATGTTTCATTATTTTATTTAAACCTGAATTGAATGCACAATCATGTTTACTTGATAGCACAAATCAACATGAGTAACTACTTCTAAGGATCTGTTCATAAATGTTTTCACACACGATTCCCATACCTTTCAACCAAGTCTGATGAAATTCAACTAAAAAACATGGGGCTGGAAGTCGATGATGGTTGTGTGCTTTAATTTATGTCACTCACTGTTATGATGGCGTCTTCCCTATTGAACATCTGATTAGTAGGTTGGCAGCTTCTGCAAACTAGGGGGTTACCACAACCACCCCAGTTTGCGTATTCAAAACTCTAATCTAGAAATTGAAGAGTCCAAAATGAAGTTTATTACAAATGTTAATTGAATTATGAGGATTATTATTATTAAAGCGGAGGTTCGGCCAAATTTTTTTTTTAAAAGCCAGCAGCTACAGCCGGCAGCTGCTGACTTTTAAGAAATGGACACTTACCTGTCCGCGATGTCAGCAGCCGAGGCCATCCTCTGTGAGGGAATCAGGAAGTGAAGCCCTGTGGCTTCACTGCCCGATTCCCTACTGTGCATGCGCGAGGATCGCGGCGTGCCGTCACTGGTCCCCGCTCTCTCCTGGGAACAGTGTTTCCCAGAAGACAGCGGGGGGGGGGGGGGGGTGACGTGCCAGGCTGGATTCCCCACGGGGAAGGTAGGTATCTGCACCCCCCCCTGAAAGGTGTCAAATGTGACACGGGAGAGGGGGAGGGATCCAAAAAGCGCAGGTTCACTTTTTGGGTGAACCTCCGCTTTAATTCATTAGTAGAGATGAGCTGGACACCTCCCTGTTCAGTTTGCAGCAGAACTCCGAAACAGGGGGAAAAGTTCTAAACCGAACAGCGATCCCCATTGAAGTCTATAGAGCTGAACAGGAAAAAAACAAAAGTGCCAAATTTTATAGTATATATGCAAGTAATTGGCCATAAAAGTGGTATAGGGGCCCAGGGAATGGCCTGGGGGACAGGTATCAATGCAAAACCTTTTTTTTTTTTAAAGCCATTGTTTTTCCAGGAGCAGTGATGACACTTAGGGCTCATTTCCACTGGGGTTTTTACAGCCACTTTTCTGAGCGTTTTTTGCAGCTTAAAAACGCCTGTCCATGTTAGTCTATGGCATCATGCCCACCATGACGTTTTTGAGCTGTAGATGGCTAAGCTGCAAAAAAAACGCGGGACCAGTGCGTTCTGAAGCTCCAGCAATAGAGCTGTTAAAACTTACTGCGCTGGTCTTTAACAATATATATAAAACAATGAAGTGATTGGTTGCTGCTGCTGCATAAACAATGTGCGATACACATAAAATTACCTATAAAAACAAAAATATGCTGCGCTGCACTAACAAATAAATCATGAGTCAAATAACAAATGTGACCATTCCTCTTAATGTGAACATAAGTGAAACGTTGGTGACGTGACAAATCCAAAAAATATCACATTCAAAAACAAATAATAAAGTCCATGTGTGTCAAACTTGCACCCGAAGTGTGTTTGAAATAAAGTTCGTAGAGTAAGATCAGACAAAGGGCACCTCCACCTCTAGTAAAAATTGCCTGCTTACCAACTCCCAATGATCTTATTGCTAAGATCACAATCGCATGTAGCTCTATGTCTCTATGGTAGGCTTGCTTCTAATATTCATCTAATGGTATGTGTACAAAATTAGCGTCTTAAAAGTGTAGCCGGCCGGCTCCAACATTCGCTCGTCCTTCCGGATAGTCAATAGCGGTGACGTCAGCACGCCGCTTTCCCTACGCCGTTTTCGTCACAGATGACGTCTTCCAAGGGCACGAAGACGTCATCTGTGACGAAACGGCGTAGGGAAAGCGGCGTGCTGACGTCACCGCTATTGACTATCCAGAAGGACGAGCGAATGTTGGAGCCGGCCGGCTACACTTTTAAGACGCTAATTTTGTACACATACCATTAGATGAATATTAGAAGCAAGCCTACCATAGAGACATAGAGCTACATGCGATTGTGATCTTAGCAATAAGATCATTGGGAGTTGGTAAGCAGGCAATTTTACTAGAGGTGGAGGTGCCCTTTGTCTGATCTTACTCTACAAACTTTATTTCTTTTTTTTTCATTTTAATTTAAGTGTATTATAATAAAATAAAGAGCATACAGAGTAATAAACGTAATACAATAAATGCATCAGGAAACATCGTGTTGACAATTATAGTAGTAAACAATAGATTACATTTCTTAACTAGATTTCCCCTTCTCCTCCCCCCCCCCCCCCCAATGTCCCAACTATATACCTGGTAAGTCTAACATGGGAGTGTAAACGTGTATAATCAGGAGGGATGGGAATCAGTAGAGGTAGCGACAACATTTTAGGGCTAAAATTCCCTGTTTACTAAGCAATCTATAAAACTTTTATTATAAGCTGAGATCATAAAACTAAAATATATGTAAGGAATAAATCATACCGAACCGTGGAGAGGATAGGTTTCCGGGGCATCCCCTCCCCCCGACACCCCCACCGGGAGCAATCTGTGTCGAGGAGGGGGGGCAGCCCCCCCTGATGACAAAAAAATTAGATCCAAATGGAATTTAATACATACATCCAGTTAAACTAAATCAGCACTACCTGAGACCAGTGGAGAATATGATATGTAATGAATATCTCCTGTTCAAGAGAAAGAATAAAAATAAAGAAAAGGAGAGGGGGAGAGGGAGGAAAGAGGAAGGAGAGGAAAGGGAAAGGGAGGGTGGGCCTACCTGCCATAGGATTACATCAGTCTGAGTCCAGAGCCAAAACTAAACTTACATGTTGTGGGAGATTCCCATGTAAATCAACCAAGGTTCCCAAATTTCAGTGAACTGGGTAGAGGTATCTAACATAGAGTTAATTCTTTTTTCTTGTTCCATAATCCATGTAACCTTTCTCTTCATGTGTAAAATGGAAACCGACGGTTTCTTCCATGCAGCCACTAAAGTGATTCTGGCGCCAGTCAGTATAAATAGAATCAGCTGTCTAATGGCCTTGGAGCTCTGTGGTATTAGTCCATTCAATAAGGCTATTGCAGGAGATTGATGGAGGTTACAACCGGTAACTCTCCTGATAATCTGGAATACCCTGTTCCAGAATCCCTGTATCCTAGGGCACTCCCACCAAGTATGGATCATGGTGCCTATTCCTTGACAACCTCTAAAGCATAGTGGTGAGGATGACGGATACATGGTGGCCAATTTAAATGGGACCAAGTACCATCTAGTGAAAATTTTTATATTAGCTTCAATGAGGGATGGACTCTTAAAACCCTTAAGAGATCTAGAGTAGTTTTTTTGCCAGTCCACCAAGTCCCAGTCCTCTTGAAGCTCTCTTTCCCAAGCTAGCATATGAGGTAATTTTATGTTATTTGATGCAAGAGATTTGTAGATGATAGAGATATTACCTTTCCTATTCTGAGCTTGTTCGCATTTGCGTTCATATGGGGTCAAAAGGCCAGAAATTGTTTTATCGTTCCAAAGTTTCTGAGCAAAGGTATGTATTTGGTGTAGTCTGGATCTTTCAGAGGGGGGGGGGGGCAAAGGTTGTCTATAAGGAATTGCTCAGGAAGAGGACCTGTATGTTGAAAGAAACGTCCAATGCGGTACACCCCCCTATCAAGCCACCATTTGAAGGAGTCCACTTCCGTTTTGGGGCAGAAAGATGGGTCGAGAAAGATACTTGACAAAGGTTTGCCTCTAGAAATTAAGAGTGGATTGCTTTTAAGTGAATCCCATAATACCAATGCTTGTGATAGGGTGGGGGATAGTATAGGGGGTCTACTTTTAGGAGTGCGCCACATGAGTTCTTCAATTGTGGACAATGGGGAAGCCTGTTCTTCTATTTCTATCCAATCTGGGCGATCATTTTTAAGGTAAACCTCCGATAATTGCGCTAACCTCGCGGATTGATAATACCATAACAAGTTTGGCACTCCTAGACCTCCCTGTTCAGGTAATTTAAACAGACTACGAGAGGGAAGACGGGGTCCCTTTTTGTTCCAGATAAACTTGGTGATTTTACCTTGAAAGGATTTTAGATGGCTTTTTATTATCGGGATCAGAAGGGATCGAAAAAGATATAGGAGTTTCGGGAGGAGAGTCATCTTGGTAGAATTAATTCTGCCGATCCAGCCTATTTTCTGCGCTCCCCATTCGGTAAGGTCCTTCTCGAGTTTCCTATACATAGGAGGGTAATTGGCTAAGTATAAATTCTGGAAATTTGGGGTCAGGTTGATACCTAAATAGTTAGTAGACGTAGAGTCCCATTTGAAAGTATATTTGTTTCTCAAGAGGGACACTGTGGGTTCTGAAAGAGAAATATTAAGGGCCCTAGATTTAGGCATGTTTACCGTGAGACCCGAGACTTTAGAGAACTCGTCTAGCAGGGAGAAAATTTCCGGAAGGGAGGAGATAGGAGAGGTCACGAAGAGTAGCAAATCATCTGCGAATAATGCGCATTTGTGTTCTTTTTTATTACAATGAACTCCCCTGATATTCGAGTTATCTCGGATGGCTATGGCCAGAGATTCAATAACAATAGCGAATATCAGAGGAGATAAAGGGCAGCCCTGTCTTGTGCCTCTTTGGATATTTATAGATTCCGAGAATATGCCTTGTAACCGGATTTTAGCTTCAGGGGAGGAATAGAGAGCGGAGATGATTCCTAAAAATTTAGAACCAAACCCCCAACGATTCAAAACAGAAAAAAAAAATGGCCAAGATACTGAATCAAAGGCTTTCTGGAGATCAAGTGAGAGAAGCATACCTCTTTGTCTAGTGCTTCCAGACCACCCCGAGTACATTAAAGAGATAAGATCAATAGCTCTCCTGATCTGGTCCGGGCCTTGTCTCCCTGTGATAAAACCTACTTGATCTTTGGATATGTATTGACCTAAGAAGGCAGACATCCTATTAGCTATTATTTTAGTAAGTATTTTTAGGTCGTTATTAATGAGGGATATCGGTCTATAGTTCTCCACTAGGCTATGATCTTTATCGGGTTTCGGTATCAATGAAATATAGGCCAAATTAAGTTGTTTATCTATAGGGGAGCCCTCAGTCAAATGATTGTAAAATCGTGCTAGGTAGGGTGATAGAATGATAGGAAATGTTTTGTAATAAGACCCTGAGAATCCATCAGGGCCAGGAGCTGTGTTTAATTTTAAGTTTTTGATCACTGACATAACTTCCTCAGCTGAAATGGGTGCCTCCATCAACTCCTTGTGAACCTTTGTCAACCTGGGAAGATTCAGGCTGTTCAAATATTCACCTATTTTTTCCGAAGAAAAGTTACTATCCTTAGCGCAGAGCTTGGAATAGAAGTCGTTGAAAGGCCCCCATCGCCCGCCGAGGATTTAGGGTAAGGGTACCATCTGCCATTTTTATCTTAGGGATGGTTCTTGATTTAAATCTGGGAGATAGTTTGCGTGCTAGCATTGGACCTATTTTATCCTTTAAATGGTAGAACCTGGCACCTGTCCATTTTAGATCATTTTCTGATTTTGCTGTCAGAGCTAGGTTTAAGGCCGATCTAGCAGCATCAAGATCGTGGGTGGGAACACTGAGAGGGTCTAATTTATGTTTTCTACGTAACTCTAAATAGGTCTCTTCCAATTTCTCTATGGTCAATTTCTTTTGTCTTCTAAGTTTGGCTGCAATTTGTATTATTTTTCCCCTAACTGTAGCTTTATGGGCAGCCCATAAGGTTTCGGGGGATATATCTTTAGTATCGTTAATTTCAAAATATTCCTTTATGGATTGTTCAATTTCTGCCATGAGAGTGGGATCTTTTAAGATCGACTGGTTAAGTGTCCAGTGAGACATTTTATGAGTTGTGTCCTCTTTTCTCAAGGTTAATAGAACCATGGAGTGGTCTGACCAAGGGACATCCTTTATAGTGGATTTAGAGGCTGCTGGGACATGATGGTTGGATATTAATATATGGTCTATGCGGGAGTACGATTTGTGAGGATTAGAATAGTGGGTGTAATCTTTAGTTTTCGGATTTAATTCTCTCCAAATATCGGTCAATCGGGATTGATGAAGCATGCAAGCTACTTGTGTGCTAATTTTGGTTGGCCTTATGAGTTTATTATTATTTGGTTTGGATTTATCTAAACCAGAATCGAAAGCCAGGTTGGAGTCTCCTCCCATAATAATGATGCCCTCCATAAGAGGATGGAGGACTTCAAGCATCTGAGAGAAAAACTTATTCTGTCCCCTATTGGGGGCGTAATAGGAGACAAACGTGTATAGCTTCTCGTCTAGAGTTCCTTTTACCAAAATAAATCTGCCTTCCGGGTCTCTATATTCCTTTAGTAAATTAAAATTACAAAATTTGGATAACAAGATAGCCACTCCTTTCGTCTTGTTTTCCGCGTTGGATAAGTAGAATACTGGGAAGTGGGAGTGTAGGAATGAGGGGGAGTACCGCCTTGGGAAGTGTGTCTCCTGCAGGAGCACTATATCTACATGAAGTGCCTTGTATGCCTGGAGGGCTTTTCGTCTTTTAATAGGAGAGTTCAACCCCTGGGTGTTGTGTGTCACAACACGCAGGGGTTTAGTAGTGTTATTTGAGCCAGCCATGGGTCGTAAAGAGTGTTATGGACAGATTGTGTCTTGAAGACTGAGTCCATAGCTCAGAAGACACCTGTGATGGCAGATAGGCCGGGAGGGAGGGTGGGAAGGTAAAGGGGGAAAAGGGGAGAATAGATACATGGAAATAAAGGCAAAAATGGTAACAACAAAGCAAGATGTAGTATTGCAAAAGGTCAAACCATGACCCAGATTGAAGGAAGGGAAGTTTGCTCCTTCCTTCAATCAAACAGAATTTATTAGAGTAGTCCATTTAGAGGACTAACTTCCTACTTGTCAGGGCGACAAAGTGTCGCTCCAAGAAGTAGGTTGAGGCTCAGGGCCTCACCGCCGACTGTCAGCGACAATCAAAAAGTTCATGAATTAAATTTTGAAAAACAAAGGGTTGATCCCCCAAAAATAACAATTGAAGAGATAGTACCTTCCCCCTAAAAAAAAAATATATATATATATACAGTATATATATTATTTAATACCATAGGAAAAAATAAAAATTGTAGAACCATATGGGTAAGTAGATATTGAAAAACCACAAGAATAAATAAATAAATTATATAAGTGAGCCAGTAAATATTAACTCTTACTCTACCAGAAATCCTTATAAGTAATTTGATCAAGAATTGAGAAACAATTCATATTAAAAGAAGGCCTATTGGGGAGAAAAAAAAAGAACACAACAACTTATATGAATGGGGGATGGACACCACCGGAGCTAAGATTTAATCATTTCAGTTGATGTTTAGTAGAGTTATTTCAGACTTTCCTGTGTTTGACTCTATTCCAGGGATTTGAGGTTGGACTATTGGGTGTATTTCTTTTAGCTGAGGTTTGTTGCGGTGGTAAAGTGTCCATGGCTGGTTCATGTGAAATAATTTTCAGGTCTAGTAATAGTCTTTCACCTTCTTGAAAGTTGTGTACTACGTGGAGTCTGCCGTTATATTTGAATTTTAAGGCGAATGGGAAGGCCCATTTGTATTTAATGTCTTTTTTCATGAGGGCAGAAAGTAGTGGTTTCATCGCTCTCCTCTTCTGAATGGTGTAGGGAGATATGTCTGAAAATATTTGAATCGTTGCACCTTGACATTGAAGGTTTTCTTGTTGTCGAGATTTTTTCATCACCTCGTCTTTGGTGGAGTAATAGTGAGGCTTTACTATCACATCTCTCGGTAAGCCGTCTTTTCTTGGTGGGCCTAGGGATCTATGTGCTCTGTCTAATTCCATTTTGTGAATAGGTATGGATGGGATCAGGATTTTTATGATGTCCTGTATAGCTGAGTGTACATCTGTGATGGACTCAGGTAGCCCCCTGAGCCTGAAATTATCCCTCCTTGATCTGTTCTCCAAATCATCTATTCTGGCCTGGGCCACCTCCAGTTGTTCTTGCAGGTGTTGTATGTGGTCAGTATTTTGTTCGATTCTAGAGACATTAATATCCAGTTTCCGTTCTATGGATTCGATCCTGTTTCCAAGACTTTGGAAGTCGGCTCTGATGTCCTTAGTGATTTTTTCAGCGTTCTGGGCGAGGCCCCTATCTAGAATTTCCGATATCCTGTTGAATAAGTCAGTAACATTGAAGGGGGCTTCAGGGGAGCGTTCAGTATTAGAATGGATGTAGATAGGGTTTTGAGAAGGGGCCTCAGAAGGGGTTAATTGACCCGACATTGTGGATATTATTCCTTCTTTAACAACAGACGAGTATAGCGCTGTATGTGATATAGGTTCTGATGAAGGGGGTGGTGAGATGGCTAACAGGTGAGATGAGATTTGTTTGACAGACATAGAATTTTCGGTAATTTCCAGCGTATGTGTCTGGAGTTTGGAGTCCATGTTTTTAAGAGATTCCTTGACGGCTAAAGTTTTAATAGTATTCTTGTTCTTCTTGTTTCGCTTTCCCTTCATGTATTGAATGTGTAGCAGAATATTTGCACCCACATGAGTCAAAGCTAAGTGAATATTAGGGTCGGCAGATTTATTAAGTATCCTGAATCAACCATTGGGAGGAGCATGATATTTTAGTGTTCAGTTCATACCTGGGTACCAGGGCTTGTAGTCAAACTGTGAAAACTGACAAAATCTGTTATAGGTGGAGTCCCTGTTTAATATAATAAGTGGGTGTCATTACTGTAGATGGGGGGGATCTAAGATCTTCAAAAAATGTTGTCATCAGACACCCGACGGTGAGTGGTGGGTCTTCCCTAAGTCGCCACCTTAAAATTATCCCTGAAATGAATTATAGTAAATGACTTGCGATTATTCTGAGAGGCTGTAATGTACTCTGACAGGGGGGGGAATATGGACTGAGGGTCTTGAGGAGCGATGCTGAGGTAACCACTAGTCCCCTGTCTCTGTGTATTGTATCCACTCAGATTGAATTGCTGGGGAGGCCTCAGACAAGGAATGAATCCTATTGTGTAAAGTCTATTGATGAAAGATAAAATATCAGATGATATTAATCCTTTATGCTGTCACCTTAATCTAGCCAGGTGTGAGGGCTAGTCAGGGGTTCTCAGTGTGGAAGAGTGTCCTGAGGAGATTTGACAGAGACTAGTGATATCCCCCCTGGTAGGGATCTGCAGTATGTGGTTATCTCCAGTGTAAATTACCTCACATATGAGCTGCTGTATTTGCAGATACCCCAGAGTCTTTTTCCCTTTTTTTTTCCTTTTTTTCTTTCCCCTTCTTCCTCTCCCCTCTTAGGTTAGTTATTAAATAGTACTGTCTAGGTCACTTGCTGTGCTGACAGGGTGAGACAGAAATGACAATGTACGAACTTTATTTCAAACACACTTCGGGTGCAAGTTTGACACACATGGACTTTATTATTTGTTTTTGAATGTGATATTTTTTGGATTTGTCACGTCACCAACGTTTCACTTATGTTCACATTAAGAGGAATGGTCACATTTGTTATTTGACTCATGATTTATTTGTTAGTGCAGCGCAGCATATTTTTGTTTTTAGAGCTGTAAAAACGCCAGACATTAAAAAACGCTCAAAAACGCGCATAAACGCGCAAAAACGCGCACAAACGCTCAAAAACGCGGCCGCGGCGTTTTTAAAGCTCCAGCTCCAAAAAAAAAAAAATGTTTTTTTTTTTTTTTTTTTCTAAAATAAACATGGACAGGCGTTTTTAAGCTGTAAAAAACGTGGCTGTAAAAACGCCAGTGGAAATGAAGCCTTAGGCCTCATTTCCACTGACGTTTTTACAGCCACGTTTTTTACAGCTTAAAAACGCCTGTCCATGTTTATTTTAGAAAAAAATTTTTTTTTTTTTTTTTGGAGCTGGAGCTTTAAAAACGCAGCGGCCGCGTTTTTGAGCGTTTGTGCGCGTTTTTATGTATGGCGTTTTTACAGCTCTATTGCTGGAGCTTCAGAACGCACTGGCCCCGCGTTTTTTTTTTGCAGCTTAGCTATCTACAGCTCAAAAACGTCATGGTGGGCATGATGCCATAGACTAACATGGACAGGCGTTTTTAAGCTGCAAAAAACGCTCATAAAAGTGGCTGTAAAAACACCAGTGGAAATGAGGCCTAAAAATGAACAATTATTTTAAATATAGTGCCCTTAGTCTGCCTGTAAATTGGGACATGTGTAGCATGTATAGAACATGCTGCAAAGAAAGGGACATGTCGAAAGAATCAAATCGCATTTAAATTGACTCGCGGTTGTAATTACTGTCACCTGGCTATTAAAAAAATTGAGGAAAAACAGCGTGGGCCCCCCAGTCCATATCCCTCCTGCCCTAAAGCACCCACCCCTTTATGTTTAGGGCATGTGACAAGATGTGGTTCAGGAGGGGAGAGCTCGTTTTTCCCCCTCCCCCTTTCCTGACCTGCCAGGCTGCATGCTCGGATAAGGGTCTGGTATGGATTATGGGAAAGACTTCACTTGTTTTTTTGTTTTTTTTTTTGGTGTGGGGTTCCCCTTAAAATCCATAACAGACCCTTTGGGGGGGGGGGTGATCATACGTAATTCTTTTTTTTTTACTGACAAGTGATTTTTTTGCTTTTCTTAATTAGCTGTCAATGGGGAAGCCAATTGACAACTGATGACTCATAGGTTGTTAAAGGGTCACTAAAGGATTTTTTTTTTTTTTGCTAAATAGCTTAATTTACCTTACTGCAGTCCTGGATTCATATCCTCATTGTTCGTTTTTGCTCTGATGTTGCTGTAATTCTCCTCTGTTCTGGACACTTCCTGCTTGTCTTTTCCCTGTGACCACAGTACTGGGAGCTTCTAGTTTTGTTTTCCAAACCATCACTGCTCTATGGCTCTGCATAGCACAGATTTGGTCCGACCACTTTTTCCTGTCAGCCAACCTTAACTATGAAATACCAAAAGGCAATCTCCCTGGTCCACCAATGGCGGTAACTGAACCTTATAGGAAGTTACATGATATCAAAACCCTGGCATTTACAGAAGCTTTTCATTCATGTGTAAATATCGATCCCGAGGATGTAGATCTGGACTCTTTTGAAAATAGTCTTTTTGCCCTCGAAGCCAAGTTAGACGTGTGGGAACTTAAATTAAATACAATTTTGGACATTGTTGCCCCTTTAACAATATTTAAATCGCCACAGGGCTGGCAAAAACCAACCCTGGTACTGTCCCTCCTTGTCTACCATTAAAAGAAAATGCCGGGCTCTAGAACGCCAGTGGTACAAGAGCATACACACAGGCCTTAAAACGGCAAAAAAGGTCCCACTATGGTGATCTTATTGAGAATGCCGACAATAGTGCTTCGGCACTTTTAAAAATAGTTAAAACCCTATTCTCTCCTACGCAGAGCCAGGTGAATATACCTCATTCGCAAGTTTTTTGCGACAATCTACTCAATACTTTTGTTACTAAAGTAGCTGACATACGTTTAGGCATAGGACAACTAACCCCCTTGGAATATCTCCAACCCTCGACCGACCCCCTGTTACTCTCAGGGACTCACATAAATCAATCAATCCTGGGCTATGCCCCCCTAAACCAAATTTTTCAGCGCCTCATTCTCTGGCGTCTTTTAGTAAGGTTACCCGGGAACATCTTCTGATATCTATGGCAAAAATGAAGGCCTCCTACTTCCATGGTGACATTTGTCCAGCATGGCTTCTGAAGAAGAATGCAGAGCTAGTTGTGAACCATCTCCTGATACTTGTCCTAACTCATGGCGTGTTTCCGGCCCGCTGGAAACATGCTCTTATCACCCCAATCTTAAAAAAGCCCAACTTGGACTCTGGCTGTCTTTCCAACTACAGACCCATTTCTGCTATAGGTTTCCTGGCCAAACTGGTGGAACACGAAACTTTGCTTCAACTTCAATCGTATTCAGAGACAAAGGGTTTGCTCCATGACTCGCAGTCCGGATTTCGTCCGGGCTGCGGGATTGAGCTCACGGTCCTTTCCACTAGAGAGAAGCTGCTCAGGGTCAGGGACGCGGGAGGGTCGGCTGCCTTGGTGCTCCTTGACCTCTCCGCGGCCTTTGACACGGTAGATCACGCCATGTTGATTGCCAGGCTTCGGGATGAGTTTCACATCACCGGCTCTGCTTTACACTGGCTGTCAGACTTTCTTACCCACAGGACCTTTCAAGTCAAAACCGGACCTTTTCTATCTGCCATCAGCACCCTGAGCTGTGGGGTGCCTCAGGGCTCGGCCCTGTCGCCATGGCTGTTTCATGTGTAACTTCGGCCGCTTGCAAATATGCTGGACACTCATGCAGTGTTTAATCGGCTGTATGCAGACGATGTACAGTTGGTGGTCGACAGCCTATCTGACCCTGCACCTGGTCTGCAGCTCGCTTCCTGCCTATTAGACATCAAACAGTGGATGGATCACAATTCCCTTAGTCTAAGTGCTAAAAAGACAGAAATTCTCATCTCTGGAGGTATTGATCCAGCTGTCTTTTTGGGGAACTGGCCCATGAACCTTGGGCCGTGTCCTGTTGCGGTGAATCAAGTCCGTGTTCTGGGGACAATTTTTGACTGTAATCTAAATTGGATACCCCAAGTCAATTAATGTATCCGCAATGCACTGCATTATATCAGGTGTCTGAGAAAGGTCAAAAATGTGTTTTCTCAGAACCACCGGAAAGTCCTGGTTCAATCTCTCGTCAACTCCCGGATTGACTTTAACAACATTGTGTATCTGGGTATGCCTCTAAAGTGGCTGAAGAAAATTCAACTCGTCCAGAACCAGGCCGCCAGACTAATCTCCGGCCTAAACAGGCGGGAGCACATTACCCCTACCCTACGATCACTGCATTGGCTCACTGTGGTAGATCGCGTTGAGTTTAAGGCTCTTTGTCTCGCCTATCGTGCTTATCATGGGATGGGCCCGCAATATCTGAATTCCTTGATAACGCGATAAGCTCCTGCACGAGCACTCAGATCACTAACAGCCGGTCTTGTCATTTGTCCATCTGCCCGTTTGCTTACCTTTGGGGGCATATGCTTTTCTGTGAGAGCTACGGCTCTATGGAATAGTCTCCCTGCTTCCATTCGGTCCCTCCCTTCTATTATGGCCTTTTGTAAAAGATTAAAAACCTGGCTTTTCGAGAAAAAGCAGGTTGAGTTATGTTAATTCTCCCTGTTGTGCCCTGTTGATCTGTCTCTTGGTTTTTCCTGCTCTTCTCTTTTTCTCTCTCTCCCTGATTTGATTTACCTATTTTTGTTATGTCTTCTGCGCTTAGACACTGCCCAGATGGGTCAGTATTTGGCGCACTATAAATCCATTAAATCAATCAATCAGATACAGGATAACATGCAAAAACGAAACTAGATGCAAAAACGAAACTAAAAAACTACAGGTACATTATATGATTGATTTTTATCTATTTTTAATCGTTTTTAAAAGGAATCAGTTAACTATTATGTCTCTATACCCTGTAAACAGTCATTTCAGCAAATAAAAATGTTTCCTTTACAACTCCTTTAAGGATGCTGCCCGGCCCTGCTCCTTAATGGCCAGTTTTTACTGCACCCAGATTGGGCAGAACTTTGCTCCATCAGTGCGCAGAAAGCACTCTGCAGTGCACAGGGCCCCTGGACGTTCGGCAGGGCAAACACCCACCGAACACACTACAAATTTGGCAAAAAGTCAATGTTTGGCCTGAACTGATGCTTGGGCCAAAGCTTTCACCCCAACTCTATTCATTAGTTATGTCTGAGTCACCAGATTATCAACCCGATATTTTGTCAAGACCTGAAATGCATAGGCTGCTGTACCCAATTAATAATTGGAATAAACCTAATTTTAGACTTTGGTATGGTGGTTTAATTTCTAGATCTTTTTAAATAAAATTTTATATTTTTTTTTAAATAGACCCCCTATTGTCTAAAGTTGTCCTTACGGTAGCCTCTTCTTAAAGCAGCTGCCTCTCCTAATGTCAATACTGACCCCTGACTGTTTTCACTATTCTGGTAGTGTGATGGGAGGGCCCATGGACCCAGAATCCCTTTGAAAAGATGGGAAACCCTTGTTTCAGCTCCACATACACCTCTAATGTCTAAGTCACCCTGTGTCCATCCTGGCACACGGTGACTGAGAAAATATGTCTTGGATTACTTTAAATGGGACAGTAATATCTTCCAGGATATATGTCATATTAGAAAGAGTGACTGATTCATACTGTTGGGACATATACTGTAAGGAGATGCTAATGTCATAACCTCCAGCCACCTGTCTGTCTGTTGTCTTATATAATGTAAATGAGCCTAGTGTGGCTTCTCTGTCAAACATTGTTGTTGTTTGTGCTAATTGATCCTGCAATTGTATGAAGGAGTTCTGTGTTGTACCTATGATAATGTATATTCTACTGTTTGAAGCTCAGTGACAACAAGTCTGACCTGTAGTGAAATCCCGATTTATCATAACAATGACCAGGCTGCTTTAAGGGATTAGTTAATTAGCGCATGTTAATTTATATTCTGGTTACCTCCTCTTTAACTCTATATAAGACTTGTATTCTAGTGCTAATAAACAGTTCATGTTCAGCAATCAGCAAGTATCGTCTTGTTTGATGTTGATAGCAGTTGGAATATCTGATATCTAGGTTCAAACTGGGAGGCTATTGCCCCATATTGCGGAGGTTCGCTACCTGGCGGGGGGGTCTTTCAGATCACACCCCTTGCAGGTAGCATTGGCCCTTACCACACATGGCCGCAACCGACCTTGAAGGCTGCATCCTGGTTGGGTGACTGAGCCCTCTGTGGAGGCCCTGGTCTCACCACATAGACTATTGCGAGCATAATGAGGGCTTGGTGGGTAGTCCTGTTGTGTGGGATGTGTTTAAAGCTTCCGCACAGGGGGGCATATGTGTCTGCCATTAAAGCTGCAAGGACTGAGAAAAACTCCAAGTCGGATGAGCTTCAGGCTCATGAAATTCTCTGTGCAAAGGCACATGCTGAGGCGCCTTCCCCAGCCTCCTTGACTGATTTGCAGATGGCTAGAAAGGCCCTATTGGTTCATTTCCAAGACCTTACTCAGTGTAGTGGTAAAAGTAGGGCTGAGGAATTGTTTGAGAAGGGGATAAGAATGGGAAGCTTTTGGCATATCTGTCTGCAGATGCCCGGGTGTATGCAGCCATCCCTCGCATATACTCCTCAGAGGGTGACATAGCATGTGATCAGGAGAGTATCATGAAAGCCTTTGTTGCTTATTACTCTGACCTGTATTCTGCTATCCCTCCATATGATCGGCAGGTCTTGACTGACCTGCTGGGCCCCCTTCAGATCCCGGTGCTACCAGATGAGGTTAGCGGCCGGTCTTGAGGTTCTCTTCACGGACAGAGAATTGGCATCAGCTATTGCCTCTTTTCCCACTGGTAAGTCGCCATGACCTGACGTACTCCCAGCAGAATGGTACAAGCAATATTTAGATATTCTATCCCCCAGACTTATGCGACTCTACAGGGATTGTTTTGAACTGGGGAGTCTACCTGCTTCCTTTTGAGGCCCATGTAGTATTACTCCCCAAGCCTGACAAGGACCCTCTTAGCTGTTGTTCGTACAGACCTATAGCTTTGCTAAATATGGATCTAAAAATACTTACAAGATGATTGCCAATAGACTGATGAAAGTTCTAGATTACTTAGTATCCCCTGACAAAACCGGGTTCATGCCCAAAAATGCTACTGTCATAAACCTACGGAGGGTTTATACACATACACAGTTGGGGGCTGACACGTCCTCTGGGAGGGCTCTGGTGTTTTTTGACCTGGAGAAGGCTTTAGACTCTATTGATTGGGGCTACATGACTCATGTTTTGAAATGCATGGGGTTTGGCCCTATGTTCCTTAAATGGATATCACTATTATATGAGCGCCCGGTGGCAGCCCTCCGGTTTAATGGGGGGGTGTCGGGGTCTTTTCCAGTGTCCCGGGGCACCAGACAGGGATTCCCCCCTTTCACCTGGGCTGTTTGCACTCGTTATGAAACCCTTGGCGATTGCACTGCGCTCCTCTCCTTTAATCCAGGGCATTAGTGTAGGTACCCTGATCAAAACTACAGCACTTAAACTACACGAAACGACAGGATGACCTTGTCTTGTTCATTAGAGATACTGGACCTTCTCTGCAAGCAGCATTGTTGCTGTTGGGCAGATTCACAACGGTGTCTGGGCTTAACGTTAACTGGACTAAGTCCAAAATACTCTCCTTGCACTCCCATCCAATCCCTGCTCAGGTTGACCCCACCATTCCCTTGCAGTGGGTCATACAAATCAAGTATCTGGGGCTTACTAATTCGATGACTGACTTCATTAGACTCAATATTTCTCCGCTGCTTGTTATAATCTCTAAGAATTTTCAGGCCTAGAAAAACCTCCCAATGTCCCTTATCGGTAACATTTTTCCACTACTATTGTATAACCTTAGAAATTCTCCGGTTTGGATTCCAAAGTCCCTTTTCAAGTCCATAGACTCTGATTTCTTCCTTTGTGTGGCAAGGAGGTATTCCCCACCTTAAATTGGCAGGCTTTTTTTTTTCACGATCGTGTGTAGGCAAGGCAGGCTCGACAAGAATCATAGTTTTTTTTTTCACGACTTACAACACGTACGACGGCACTATAAAGGGGAAGTTCCATTCGGATGGCGCCACCCTTTGGGCTGCTTTTGCTGATTTTGTGTTAGTAAAAGTTTGGTGAGAGACGATTTGCACTTTTCAGTCTTCCTGCTTTTCAGTTTGTTACAGCGTGATGAATGTGCTATTTCCATTACAAACGCTAGTTTTACCATAACAAGCGCTCCCGTCTCATAACTTGCTTCTGAGCATGCACATTTTTTTCACGTCGTTAAAGCCCACACACGACTGTTTTTCACAACGCGAAAAAATAGAGCATGTTCTAAATTTTTAATGCCCATTTTTCACGTCATGAAAAATGCTCTGGAGACCACACACGATTGTTTTTAATGACCATTTTAAAAAACGTCATGAAAGACAGTAGACAGTAAAGGATATCCCTAGACTTGTCGAATGGAAATGATCTCTTTTGGGGACTCTCTGTACTCCCTTGAAATTTTTATAAAAGGGTCTTCAGATTTCTTAAGAATGTAAAAAAATGCAGGAAATGCAAATAAATCATGTCAGGTCCTGTTTATGAGCATCATGCTCACATTTAAGCGAACCTATGCTTTTCCAGAGAAGACTAAATCATTATTTTAACTGCCCGCTCCCCACCTGACCTTATTCACATTCTACTTGATTCCCCACCTTCCCTTTCACTACTAGATGTGACTAATACCTAATACTTCCAGGTATGGAGGCATGTGGTTTATTCCCATTCCTCCCATGTCACAACACTGGTGCTTGGTTGCTCAGGCATCTAACAATGTCACTTGGGGTCATAGAGAGGTGCTTACCTTGTGTAAGCCCCAAGTCAGGTTGTGTAGCCATAGATTTCTCTCTTATCTTAACTAAAGGATAAGCAATTAGCAACATCCCCCACATCGGTCACATGCAAAGTCCTTCACATGAAATAATATCTCTTTGATTTGGAATCAGAGAAAAGATGAGTTTCATAAGTGCCAAGCTGCTGCTAACAATGCAAACAGAATATTGGCATGAATTAAAAAGGGGATTAACTCCAGAGATAAAACAATATTTCTACAAGACTCTGGTCCAGCCACACCTGGAGTATGCTGTCCAGTTATGGGCACCAGTCCTCAGGAGGGATGTACTGGAAATGTAGAGAGTATAAAGAAGGGCAACAAAGCTAATAAAGGGTCTGAAGGATATTGGTTATGAGGAGAGGTTGCGAGCACTGAACGTATTCTCTCTGGAGAAGAGAAGCTTGAGAGGGGATATGATTTCAATTTTCAAATACCGTACTGGTGACCCCACAATAGGGATAAAACTTTTTTGCGGAAGGGAGTTTTTTTTTAATTCACTTTTTTTTTTTTTTTTTCGTATTTCATACATAAACATGCCTATTCAGCATCCTTTACAATTCATTTAGTGTACATTTCTACAACGTTTTTACATTCACATGGTATTCCAATGTAACTTTCTCTTATATTTTTATATCCCATCCCCTCCCCCCCTCCTCCCCCCCTGCCCACTACACTTTACATAGAAAATCTATCCATCACTAGTTTTGAAGGTGCGACACTCATCTCCAAACCAGGAATGCCAAATTTCCTCAAATTTACCCTCTGCTTTCCTTCGTTTGTAGGCCAGATGTTCTCTACCCAACAGGGAGTTGACATATGCAATCCATTGTTTCCCTGTGGGAACTCCCGGAGCCATCCATTGACATGCAATGAGTTTTCTTGCCAAATACAGCAATCTTGTTATCATACAGTACTTTCTTTTTGTGTATTCTCCCGGGTCTATGACCCCTAATAGGTATACCAGGGGATCCAATGGAACTGGTACCTGTGCTACTCTGGTAATACATTTGGATATTTCTTCCCAGTACCTATGCAGCTTTGGGCATCTCCAAATTAAATGTATAAAGTCCCCCTGCTGAACCTTACACTTTGGGCACATAGGGGTATCCCTTCTTCCCCATCTGTGTAGTTGTGGTGCTGTTCTATACGCCCTGTGTAGGATGAAGAGTTGCAAAAGTTTGTGAGACGCAGAGACGGAGACCACCGGAACAGATTCCAAGGCTCTCTCCCACTGGTCCTCGCCTATCTCCCCAATGTCTTCCACCCATTTCCTTCGGCTTCTAAAAGAGGCATGGTTCTGAATTGTTGTGAGCAGTCCCTCGTATATTTTAGTTATCAGTCCTCTCCGCAACCTCTGCTTGTAAAACCGCCGCCATCAGAGGTGACGGCGATGTTACCACCAGCGATCGTATTTGTTGTTGTTTCTGTAAAGCATGCCTAAGCTGGAGATACTGATAAAAAGCCCCGCGGGGCTAATTGGTATTCTCTACACAACTGTTCATAGGTTTTCAGTGCCTGGCCCTCGTACAGCTGTGAGATGAACCATATTCCCCTCTTTTTCCAAGGGGAAAAGCCTAATAAATCCTGTAACTCTGCATATCTAGGATTGTTCCATATTGGAGTGAATGGTAGCACTCCCTCTGTCCCCACTGTCTTCAGTAGCTCCCCCCATACCTTTCTGAGCAGGATTCCTGAACGTGCTGAGTGTGGCATACTTGGCAAATCCATCTCAAGATGGGAGGCTGCCTTTAATGATGGAACCTAATCACTAAGTTTCTATTTGGATCCTCTGTTTCTTCCCGTCCCCATCCTGCTAACTGTTGTATCTGGGAAGCCAAAAAATAAATTTTGGGATGGGGTACTGCCAGTCCCCCCCTATCCTTTCCATATTGTAGAGTAGTTAAGCTAATTCTGGCTACCTTTTTCTTCCATAATAAGAAGGGAGGGAGTTTAACAAGACACGTGGCCACCCATTAAAATGAGAAGAAAAGAAGTTTAAACTTAAACTAAGTAGAGGGTCCTTTACTGTAGGAGCGGTAAGGATGTGGAATTCCCTTCCACAGGCGGTGGTCTCAGCGGAGAGCATCGATAGTTTCAAGAAACTATTAAGCCGCATACACACGATCAGTCCATCCGATGAGAACGGTCTGATGGACCGTTTCCATCGGTTAACCGATGAAGCTGACTGATGGCCCGTCGTGCCCACACACCATCAGTTAAAAAAACGATCGGGTCAGAGCATGGTGACGTAAAACACAACGACGTGCTGGAAAAAATTAAGTTCAATGCTTCCAAGCATGCGTCGACTTGATTCTGAGAATGCGTGGATTTTTAACCGATGCCTACTAACGATCGGTTTTGACCTATTGGTTAGGAATCCATCGGTTAAGTTTAACATTTTTTTTTTTTTTAACCGATGGATAACTAACCGATGGCGCCCACACACGATCGGTTTGGTCCGATGAAAACGATCCATCAGACCGTTCTCATCGGTTTAACCTATCGTGTGTACGCGGCCTTAGATAAGCACCGGAACGACCACAACATACAGGGATATATAAGGTAATACTGACATACAATCACACACATAGGTTGGACTTGATTGACTTGTGTATTTTTTCAACTTCACCTACTATCTAACTATGTAAGGCCTCGTACACACGATAGGATAGCCAGAGGACAACAGTCTGGTGGACCGTTTTCATCGGTCAAAACCGATCATGTGTGGGCCCCATAGGTTATTTAATCTTAGGTTAAAAAAAAGCCAACTTGCTTTAAAATTGAAAGATCCCCCAGTGGGGCTGTGGGGCGGCATGATGTACAAAATATAAGTAGTATATAAATTAATAAAATAAAATCTTTACTTGATTTGTACAGTACAGTAAAAATACAACATGGTAGGAACATTTCAAAAAATAGTAAACACAGTACACTCTGGTTAGACATGATTGGAAGAAATAACAGTGGCAAACAATCAGCAACAATACAATACATGGTAGACCATAGTTCAATTGATTTCCGTATGAGTACCCCGACGCGTTTCGACCAAATATTGTCACGGTCTTCTTCAGGGTATTTGTACTCTGATGAAACATGTTAAAAATATATATTAGTAGAGTTCTAACCCTCTGAAAAAATGCGAACATCCGTTAGAGGGATAGTGTTGGGATTATATTTACCACTCAAGGATGTATTGGAATGGCAGCTGACCAGAGATCATTACTAGGGAGTATAAAATGATCCGGCGTTGGCCCGACGTGCGCTTCAGCGCCATGATGTCATGCCTTTGCGATAGAGGTGACAGCAGCTGTCGGGGCGGAAGCTCACAGGAACGCAGAGGGAGTCGCAGAGTGTTTGCCCACCAGGCAATTTGGATCACGGGGTGGGAGGGAGCGGATGACACCTGTCAATTATGCACTTAGATCATATATAAGTGCCATCTCCGGTGGATCTGATTGCGATCCTGGGAGAGCCTTTTCCTTATATACGTTGAAATCGGAGCCTATGTAAGTACCTATATCCAGCGTACCATAATACCATTCCTTCAACCAGCTTTACTATGTTATACTCCAAGTAATTTGGTACATTCCATCCACACCTATACTCCATATAACTGACCAAAATGGGCCAGGCACCCATCACTGATATTCACTGTTTAACACATATTTCAACTTACACTCACTCATTCCATTAACCGATTCACTTTCCCAGCAGTATACATATACATATAAACATACATATTTAGATTTTTATTTTATATTTTTTATATTTTTTTCCTCCTCTTCCCAAGTCACATACCTATTACACTCTTTTTGTTTCACTCATACATCCCTTTCATTTATCTATTTTCAATCACCCACTCTCTTCTCTACACATATGCTACACACACCCTCTCTCACATTCACTACTCTGATATCAGTATGAGGTCCAACTCACCAATACCACTCTTGGTGAGGTATAGCCCTATCTACATCAATACCACACACCAATACTGGTGTATGTAGATAACACCCTTTACAATTCAATTAACAGCTATCCTCTATACATGCCTACGCCGATGATCCCACCAGATCCTCAGATGTGGGTGAGGTTGTAGTTCATTGTACGTCATTTACGCTGTTGTAACCTTTTTAAGTACTTACATTCGTTTTTCTATACCTATTTAATTATTTAACCATTACAGGTTCCATCCGGTTCTCTCTCTCCCCCCAAAGGTCCACATCTGCGACTCCTTGTAAAACCTTTTTTGGCTGTCTCTCGCCCAGTGGAATGGGAGGCTTGTCTGTGAGGGTATACGGATCATTTTATACTCCCTAGTAATGATCTCTGGTCAGCTGCCATTCCAATACATCCTTGAGTGGTAAATATAATCCCAACACTATCCCTCTAACGGATGTTCGCATTTTTTCAGAGGGTTAGAACTCTACTAATATATCTTTTTAACATGTTTCATCAGAGTACAATTCCCCTGAAGAAGACCGTGACAATATTTGGATGAAACGCGTCGGGGTACTCATACGGAAATCAATTGAACTATGGTCTACCATGTATTGTATTGTTGCTGATTCTTTGCCACTGTTATTTCTTCCAATCATGTCTAACCAGAGTGTACTGTGTTTACTATTTTTTGAAATGTTCCTACCATGTTGTATCTTTACAGTACTGTACAAATCAAGTAAAGATTTTATTTTATTAATTTATATACTACTTATATTTTGTACATCATGCCGCCCCACAGCCCCACTGGGGGATCTTTCCTTTTTATGTATTTGCATTTTCGAGGTGTGCGGCCCATGGACTCAAATTATGCGTTTTTTCTTTTCTACTTGCTTTAAAATTAACCTATGGACTCCTAACTGATAGGTCAAAAACGATCGTTAGTAGGCACAACCATCGGTTAAAAATCAATGCATGCTCAGAATCAAGTCGACGCATGCTCGGAAGCATTGAACTACATTTATTTCAGCACGTCGTTGTGTTTTACGTCACCGCGTTCTGATACGATCGGTTTTTTAACCAATGGTGTGTAGGCACATCAGACCATCAGTCAGCTTCATCGGTTAACCTATGACAACGGTCCTTCAGACCGTTCTCATCGGATGGACTGATCGTGTGTACAAGGCTTAAGTGTTTATTTTGTTTTGGATTTATACTGACTGTGGTTACCAGTACATAAACTAACCCTTCAATCCCTATAGCTTACTTAGGATCTGGGTTTCTATTATCTAATAAAGAATGAATATGAACACTTCCTTTATACTGTATCCTCTGGATTATAACATAGTATTGTGCCTTCTTTAACCTTTGTACATTTGGTTACAAAAAAACATGCTTACCGTAACTATAGGAGATCAACTTAATTGTTGACAACCTTGCCTACAAAGCAGTTTTTTTGCCATACGCACATGTGTGTACATTTACAACTATTACCCACAGCTGTGTAGTAATAGGTTTGTACATTTTATATAACAAGCGTAAGAATGTTGTAGGGCCCATACAAAGTACAGTCAGGCCCGTCAGAACAAGACAGGCAAACCAAGCAACTGCTTGGGGCCCCAAGCTGGCCTGATGGGGACACCTGCTGTGGGGGGGACTCTGATGGGGGGGACTCTGATGGGGACACCTGCTGTGGGGGGGACTCTGATGGGGACAACTGCTGTGGGGGGGGACTCTGATGGGACACCTGCTGGGGGACAACTCTGATGGGGACACCTGCTGTGGGGGGGACTCTGATGGGACACCTGCTGTGGGGGGGACTCTGATGGGGACACCTGCTGTGGGGGGGCTCTGATGGGGACACCTGCTGTGGAATGGGAGGGGGAGGAGGGAGTAAGAAGTATGTTGGATTTAGTTATTGTGCACTTTTTTATGTATATTAATTGATTTTATGGTACAGTGGTGTTTTTTGAAAATGTTCAATTGTTGAAAATGTTCAAATTTTATGCACATTATATGCAACAGCAGTTATTGCACTGTAAACATTTTTTATTTATATAACGTACGGGTGAACTTAAACTGCATCGCTATGCTATGGTTCCTGTAGGCTTTGCGTGTGGGGGGGTTTGGGGGCCTCCATGTCCATTTTGCTTGGGGCCCCAAATTCCTTCAAAGGCCCTGAGTACAGTAGTATGTGCATACTTATTGAAAAATAAAATATAGATGATGTTCACATCTTTTAAAGAATCCTTTAACCTCTTTCCCACCGCGCTAAAGCAAAAATACTGCTACAGCGCGGCGGAGTTATTTTGGGACGACGTCCTGGGACGTCGTCCTTCACTTCCACGATTGCGCGTCCCCTGGGACGCGCTCGCGGAAGTGTCCATGCTCGCGGGTCTATAAGCAGATTTTTTGCCATACGCACATGTGTGTACATTTACAACTATTACCCACAGCTGTGTAGTAATAGGTTTGTACATTTTATATAACAAGCGTAAGAATGTTGTAGGGCCCATACAAAGTACAGTCAGGCCCGTCAGAACAAGACAGGCAAACCAAGCAACTGCTTGGGGCCCCAAGCTGGCCTGGGGGCCCCCAAGCAGGAGCCTGCACGCCTGTCCACTCTGGCTGCTGTTGCGAGGGTTGGTTTGTTCCACTTCCACTGCGGGGATGGGGGCTTTCCTCACTGAGGGGAGAGAGAGAAGGCAGAGGCAGTCTGCAGACACTGCTGAGAGAAGTGAGAAGTGAGAGAAGGCCATGGGGGAGGAGCTGCAGAGACACGTGGAGCAGAGGGAGAAGAGAGAGGCATGGAGCCATGCAGGGGAAACCGAGAGGACACTGACAGAACGTAAGTGTCTCTGATTCCGGCACCCAGCGCTGCCAATGTACCCAGTCAGTCCCCACCACCGCTGATTACATCCCACCCACCCCTGACACTCATTCCACACCCACCAGCACAGCCACTCACCCCCAACTCTGCTGGGGACACCTGCTGTTGGGGGGACTCTGATGGGGGACACCTGCTGTGGGGGGGACTCTGATGGGGGACACCTGCTGTGGGGGAGACTCTGATGGGGACACCTGCTGTGGGGCGGGGGACTCTGATGGGGACACCTGCTGTGGGGGGGGACTCTGATGGGGACACCTGCTGTGGGGGGGACTCTGATGGGGACACCTGCTGTGGGGGGGGACTCTGATGGGGACACCTGCTGTGGGGGGGACTCTGATGGGGACACCTGCTGTGGGGGGGACTCTGATGGGGACACCTGCTGTGGGGGGGACTCTGATGGGGACACCTGCTGGGGGGGACGACTCTGATGGGGGACACCTGCTGGGGGGGATTCTGATGGGGACACCTATGGGGGGGGACTCTGATGGGGACACCTGCTGTGGGGGGGACTCTGATGGGTACACCTGCTGTGGGGGGACACCTGCTGTGGGGGGGACTCTGATGGGGACAACTGCTGTGGGGGGACTCTGATGGGGACACCTGCTGTGGGGGGGACTCTGATGGGGGGGACTCTGATGGGGACACCTGCTGTGGGGGGGACTCTGATGGGGACAACTGCTGTGGGGGGGGGACTCTGATGGGGGACACCTGCTGGGGGACAACTCTGATGGGGACACCTGCTGTGGGGGGGACTCTGATGGGGACACCTGCTGTGGGGGGGACTCTGATGGGGACACCTGCTGTGGGGGGGCTCTGATGGGGACACCTGCTGTGGAATGGGAGGGGGAGGAGGGAGTAAGAAGTATGTTGGATTTAGTTATTGTGCACTTTTTTATGTATATTAATTGATTTTATGGTACAGTGGTGTTTTTTGAAAATGTTCAATTGTTGAAAATGTTCAAATTTTATGCACATTATATGCAACAGCAGTTATTGCACTGTAAACATTTTTTATTTATATAACGTACGGGTGAACTTAAACTGCATCGCTATGCTATGGTTCCTGTAGGCTTTGCGTGTGGGGGGGTTTGGGGGCCTCCATGTCCATTTTGCTTGGGGCCCCCAAATTCCTTCAAAGGCCCTGAGTACAGTAGTATGTGCATACTTATTGAAAAATAAAATATAGATGATGTTCACATCTTTTAAAGAATCCTTTAACCTCTTTCCCACCGCGCTAAAGCAAAAATACTGCTACAGCGCGGCGGAGTTATTTTGGGACGACGTCCCTGGGACGTCGTCCTTCACTTCCACGATTGCGCGTCCCCTGGGACGCGCTCGCGGAAGTGTCCATGCTCGCCGGGTCTATAAGACCCGGCGCATCACGGATCATGGTAAATTGCCGCGATCGGCAATGACGGTAAAATGACGGCGCGATCACTTGTAAACAAACCGGCGTCATTTGATGACGCTGGTTCCTCCCTCTCCTGCGTCTCCTCTCTGTACCGTTCTGTACAGTGTGCGAGGAGAGGGGGGGGCTGGATCTGTGACAAATGCAGTCACAGATCCAGCCATCCCTCCATCCATCCCAGCTCTGCAATCCCTAGTACCCTGCAATCCCCCAGTACTCTGCAATCCCCCAGTACCCTGCAATACCCCAGTACCCTGCAGTACCCCAGTACCCTGCAATACCCCAGTACCCTGCAGTACCCCAGTACCCTGCAGTACCCCAATACTCTGCAGTACCCCAGTACCCTGCAGTACCCCAATACTCTGCAATACCCCAGTACTTTGCAGTACCCCACTACTCTGCAGTACCCCAATACTCTGCAATACCCCAGTACCCCAGTACCCTGCAGTACCCCAGTACCCTGCAGTACCCCAGTACTCTGCAGTACCCCAATACTGTGCAATACCCTGCGCAATACTCTGCAATACCCCAATACCCTGCACGATACCCTGCAGTACCCCAATACCCTGCAGTACCCCAATACCCTGCAGTACCCCAATACTCTGCAATACCCCAATACCCTGCAGTACCCCAATACACTGCGCGATACTCTGCAATACCCCAATACTCTGCAATACCCCAATACCCTGCACGATACTCTACAATACCCAAATACTCTGCAATACCCAAATACTCTGCAATACCCAAATACACTGCAATACCCATTTTTTTAAAGCACCCCTGTCCCCGTGTGCTCGCATGCAGAAGCGAACGCATACGTAAGTCCCGCCCACATATGAAAACGTTGTTCAGGCTACACATGTGAGGTATCTCTGCGAACGTTAGAGTGAGAGCAATCATTTTGGCCCTGGACCTGCTCTGTAACTAAAAACATGTACCCAATAAAGGTAATTAAAGCGTCGCCTATGGGGATTTTTAAGTAGCGAAGTTTGGCGCCATTCCATCATTGTGCGCAATTTTGAAGGGTGACAAGTTGGGTATCTATTTACTTGGCGTAACTTCATCTTTCACATTATGAAAAAAAATTGGGCTAACTTTACTGTTTTTTTTTAAAACACGCGTTCAAAAAATTTCTACGAAAATACCATGCGAGATAAAAAGTTGTAACCGCCGCCATTGTATTCTCGAGGGTCTTTGCTAAAAAAGCATATATAATGTTTTGGGGTTCTATGTAATTTTCTAGCAAATAAATGATGATTTTTCCATGTAGGAGAGAAATGTCAGAATTGGTCTGGGTGTTCCAGAACGCCTGAAGGTGCTCCCTGAATGTTGGGCCTCTGTATGTGGCAACGCTGTGTAAAAGTCTCACACATGTGGTATCGCCATACTCGGGAGGAATAGCAGAATGTGTTTTGGGGTGTAATTTGTGGTATGCATATGCTGTGTGTGAGAAATAACCCGCTAATATGACAGAAACAAGATTTTTTTATTTTTTTTTACAGAATCTTCAGTCGTTTTTCTTTTATAGCGCAAAAAATAAAAAACCCAGAAGTGATCAAATACCACCAAAAGAAAGCTCTATTTGTGTGAAAAAAAGGACAAAAATTTCAAATGGGTACAATGTTGTATGACTGAGTAATTGTCATTCAAATTGTGAGAGCACCGAAAGCTGAAAATTGGTCTGGTTAGGAAGGGGGTTTAAGTGCCCAGTGGTCAAGTGGTTAAAGCCCAACTGAACCATTAAGTTAAATCAGCTAAATATGCTCCTTGTACATCAAAACAAAGGAAGTGCAATTCCTAAGCCCCGTACACAGGATCGGGCTTTTGCCCGGCCAAACTCACATCGGAATTCCGACGGAATTCCATCGGAGTAAAACAGAACGGGGTAGATTCATGTACAATGGCGCATCGTTGCTCCGGCGTGGCGCATCTTTTTTCCGCTACGCCGTACCAGCGCGGAGAGGCATGTACTTTATTCATCAATGTTTCACTCACCTGCGCAGCGGTTTTTCGACGGCGTAAGGCGGCGGAACTGTAAGTGGGCGTCACCACATGCAAATGATGGTTTGACGGTGGCGCTGAGAGATCCGTACGGTGTATCTTAAACGGCGCATGCGCACTGATGTCACCTGGCTGTCTGCCTCCTGTGCGCATGCGCAGTACGGCGCCGACGTCGCCACCAAGATCCGCCGCACCACTTCCTACTCCAGTGCATAAATACGCACACAGAAGCGCCACTCACTTGCAAAACGCGACCAGCATTTTTTTGAATTGCCAGGGCTTTTGCATCCTGCTTTTTGCATTTATGATGGCTGCACCAGAGACTCCTGCTGACCGTAGAATGTTAAATTTCAGCCCTCAGGAGAAGGCTGTGATCACCGATGGGCTCTCCCAATATGGTGCCCGCCTATATGGGCCACAGAGTGCCAACACTGGGAAATCTGAGAAAACCCGCATTTATGCGGAACTAACCAGGCAGGTCAATGCTGTCGGTGTGGCGGACAGGGAGCCCAAGCACATCCACAAGAAAATCAACGACATGCGGAGACTTGTCAAAGATAAGCTAGTGGCAATCAGGAAGCATGCCAGTGGCACAGGTGGAGGACCAGCCACAAGAATCACCCTGACGGCAGAGGACATGGTCGTGGCCAGGTTGCTGGATAGGGAGCTTGTGGAGGGTCTGCCGGGCTTCGAATCAGGGGATCAGCCTTTGAGGTCAAGTAAGTGTGTTTTATCTGCTTTGTGGTGTGTTGCATGGGTGGGGGGGGTTACATGTGACAAGTGTGTGGGTACTCCAACATGTGATTGTTTTGTGTCATCCACAGATGTGCAGGATGGAGCTGGGCCGTCATTGGTTGCAGGGCGATCCACCCCATCCATGGTGGATCTAGACCCGACATCATTGCTTGAGGAGGTTGAGGAGGAGCACATCGGGGTAGAAGAGGATGCTCTGTATTTGCTGAATGAGACCCCCATACCTGGCCCCTCCCAAACCTCCCCCCCTGCTAGATTCCCCATCAAGGGACCCCACCCCCTCCAGGGATACCCCATCAGGGGACCCCATCCCCTCCAGGGATACCCCCTCAAGGGACCTCCCCTATAGCCGTCCTCCAGCCTCTAGTAAGGCAACGAAAAAAACACGAGGAGTCCCAGACGAGTTTGAGGACCATCTGGCAAGGGACCAAACAAGGCAGACACGCCATATTGGGTGTCTTGCGGGTGATCTGCATCGTGTCGCAGATAGCCTGGCGTCCACGGCCGAGAGCCAGGCTGCTTGCACTGTGGCAGTGCAGGAAGCCATCACCCAGCAGGCTGCCCAGAATAACAATATCAATGAAAGTCTGCAGGATGTTGTTGGGAACGGGGCAGCCCTTCTGTCCTGCCTGGTGGACCTGCAGACCACAACATCTGGCCTGGTCTCTGAGGTCCGGAGCCTGGCAGCTGCTGTCCGTGAGGAGGGGAGGCAGACACGGCGCCAACAGCGCAGCAATACCACCCGCCGGCTTCGGATGCAGGCTGCCACCAATACTTACCTCCACCGGCTAGCCGTGGCAATGGAGGGCAGCCAGGCAGCCAGGGAGAGACTGGGGGAGGTTCAACCACCAGCCCCCCCAGCCCCCCCACCTGTGGCTCGCCCCAGGCAACTGCGCCCCAGGAGCCTAGGGAGAAGAAGGAGCCCACGACAGGGCTGTTGATTTATATTAATTTATGTTTGATACTCAGATTATGAGTTTTATTTATTTTTATCTCCCTGCACACGGTGAGGAGTGCAGGCTACAGTGTGAATGTGGTGTGAATGTGTGGGGGTGACACTCCTGCCATTAAGGGGTGTCACCCTCAGTCGTTGGTGAGAAATTATCACCACGACACGTGTGAATGGTGTATGAATGTACAGCAACATAATTGGAGCCGTGGCGTGGCGTTGCTGCTCCCAAGTCCCATGTGGTGTACTTCGGTCTAATCCAATTTGATGTGGATGTGGTGTGTGTGTGTGCTAGGGACCACAGTGGTGTGCATGCGTGCATTCTCATTGTGCCATGATTAATGTGTGTGTTTAACGTGAAAAGTAGCCTACCACAAGGACCCTCCTGACTGCTCTTCCCTCAGCAGACGGGGGACCCTCGGGCAAGGGGGGACTGTGTGGTTCGGGGGTCAGGTCATCACGTAAGTCAATCTGCCGGCCCTTTCTCATGGCAAAGTTGTGCAGCATGCAACATGCCCCAATGATCTGGCACACAAAGTTTGGGGAATACAAGAGGGTACCCCCAGACTTATCCAGGCATCGGAAACGTGACTTCAGGAGGCCAAAGGTGCGCTCCACCACTGCACGGGTTTTTATGTGTGCTTCATTGTATCTTTGCTCTCCTCTGGTTTGGGGATCCCGGAATGAAGTCATGAGATGGGGTCCCAATGCATATGCCGCGTCACCTGGTAAGGAAAAGACAGGAGGATGTTAGTAGTGCATGTGGCCCTTGTGATGTGTGCATCATGGGAGGGGATAGTCATGTATGCCACCCATGTCACTCACCAACCAGCCAGCTGTCGTCATACACGTTCTGTTCAAATTCTGTGGAGATGGTGCTTTGACGGTATATGAAGCTGTCATGGCTGGACCCGGGGTCCTTGGCACGGACGTGCCATATTAGGCCTTGGGCATCAACTATCACCTGTACATTGATGGAATGCCAATGCTTCCGATTGCAGTATATGTGCTCTGTGTCCCGGGGGGGGGCCGTATTGCCACATGTGTGCAAACAATGGCCCCCACGGTGCGTGGGATTTGGGCAATTCTGTAGAAATCTGCCTTCAGCCGCAGGACCTCAGTGGTGGGTTTGATGTTTTTGTTGGCCATGCGTCTGAGGTTTGCGGGGATTACCTGGTGCACACATCTGCTCATGGTTGTTTGTGACATCCCAGCCACCAATCCACTTGTTCTTTAAAAAGATCCACTGGCAAGGAAATGGAGTGTTGCCAGGACCTTCACCAGTGGCTGCACTGCTTGTGAGCGGTGTGTCTGGCTGGTGATGTCATCCTGCAGGGTTGTGGATAGTTCCAGTAGTGTTGAGCGGAATACGCCATATTCGATTTTGTGATATTGCGCGAATATATAGAAGAATATTCGCGAATATTCGCTAATATCAAATATTCGTGATATTTTATCCAAAAAAAAATTTGCGAAATTTCGCTAATGCGAAACTTCGCTAATGCGAAACTTCGCTAATGCAAAAATGATTGCGAAATTCTCATAAACGGAGATCATTTCCTGTATTACTAAACTAATATGCACTAAACACTAACTCTACATTAACTCTACTTAAAAGAAAGGAGAATAAGGGGGCAAAAGAAGGGCGGAGAAGATAATCGCGCAATAGGAATATATAAATTCAGCCTTTCCTGGGCTGAGCATGTGTTTGCAATTCCCTCTTATCTTCTCCGCCCTTCTTTTGCATCAGAGCCAATCAGAATAACTTGAATATTCGGCAAAAGGAATATCGCGCAATATTCCTTTTGCCGAATATTCGAGTTATTCTGATTGGCTCTGATGCAAAAGAAGGGCGGAGAAGATAATTTGCGCAATATTCCTTTTGCTGAATATTCGAGTTATTCTGATTGGCTCTGATGCAAAAGAAGGGCGCATCAGAGCCAATCAGAATAACTCGAATATTCGGCAAAAGGAATATTGCGCGATTATCTTCTCCGCCCTTCTTTTGCATCAGAGCCAATCAGAATAACTTGAATATTCGGCAAAAGGAATATCGCACAATATTCCTTTTGCCGAATATTCGAGTTATTCTGATTGGCTCTGATGCAAAAGAAGGGCGGAGAAGATAATCGCGCAATATTCCGTTTGTCGAATATTCGAGTTTTTCTGATTGGCTCTGATGCAACAGAAGGGCCGAGTAGCTGATGCGATTCTTTTATGTTGCCGAAAATTTGCAATGCGAATTTTCGGCAACATAAAAGAATCGCATCAGCTACTCGGCCCAGGGTCTCTCTCTAATCATACCAGCAATGCTTTTAGACGTCGATGGAGATCACTAGTAATATTCAAGTTATTCGCGAATACTCGAATATGCAATATTCGTAGCGAATATTCGCAATGCGAATATTCGTGAGCAACACTAGTTTCCAGGATGGCTTCAGGGCTGAATCTGAATAGGCGAAACACCTCCAAATCACTCATGCCAAACAAGTCAATGCACGTGCGGAATATCCTCTCCCGTGCCCTCCTACGTGCACATCGACGCTGTAGGGCTATGAGCAAGGCTGCCCCTGGCATGTTGGCAGACAGATGTGTTGTCCAGCAAGTGTTTGAGCTCAATTCGTCTGTAACAGTGTTGCTTTAGCTGCTCTCCAGCTGATCTGTTCAACTCCTGTGCAAAGTTACCCCTGCTTTATGAGGGATGACTTTCCGCAGGAAATTGCAGTTACGCGCACCGGGTTACGCCGGCGCCGGACAAACGTACGTTTCTGAATCGGCGGTTCTCCCTCATTTGCATATTTGAATAGATAATGCATGGGAACGGTTGATCTGTCCCACGTAAAGATGCGCCAAAGCCACGCCGGCGTGGAATAGTTACGCCGGTAAGAAGTAGCCTATTTGAAGGCGGATCTGGTATAGTAGGTACGGCGCATGGATCCGACGGCACAAAGTAACAGTTACGCCGCGCATCTTTAAAAACGCCGGAGTAAGTGCTACATGAATCTACCCCAACATGTTCTCTATCTAAACTCTGATGGAATTCATCGGAATTGGGGCATACACGCGGTCGGAATGTCTGATGGAAAAAATCGTCTCCGATCGTGTCTACGGGGCTTTAGTGCAAGACTTATGCCCTGTACACATGATCGGTCAAACCAATGAGAGCGGTCTGATGGATTTTTCCATCGGTTAACCGATGAAGCTGACTGATGGTCAGCCGTGCCTACACACTATCGGTTAAAAAAACGATCGTGTCAGAACACGGTGATGTAAAACACAACGACGTGCTGAAAAAAATGAAGTTCAATGCTTCCAAGCATGCGTCGACTTGATTCTGAGCATGCGTGGATTTTTAACCGATAGTCGTGCCTACTAACGATCATTTTTTTTCTATCAGTTAGGAATCCATCGGTTAAATTTAAAACAAGTTGGCTTTTTTTTAACCGATGGATAAATAACCGATGGCGCCCACACACGATCGGTTTGGACCGATGAAAACGGTCCATTAGACCTTTCTCACGCTGCCTTAGGCTAGCCATACATGGTCGAATTTCAAAATCAGAAATGTTGTATCGAAATTCGTCCAACCAAGCCTTCAATTTCAAATAATTTTCGTGGCTGAGAATCTTCTTTTCTTTCCGGTAATTTTCTTTTCTGGCACTCATGCGCATTTCTTTTTCGATTACATTTTTGGCACAATTCTCCCATCATTGATTAGAAAGCCTTTTAATTTTTTTGAAAAATGTCAAACATGCTAAATCACTCAAATTCGATGGCCGCACAAAAATCGGCTGTTCCTGCTGCCCACTAATGGTGTGAATTTCTTTTGATAGGATTTTTGAAATAATTTTTTTTCGAAATTTGATCCATGTATGGCCTGCCTACACACGATAGGAATTTCCTATGGGCTAAAATCTGATAGAATTTTCTGACAGAATTCCGTTCTTCCATTAGTCTTGCATACACACTGTCAGAATAAATTCCAAAAAAAAAATAAAACATGTTCTATTTCCTATGGGGCCCACACACAATAGGAATGTGTGATGAAAAAATTCCATCAGATTTTTTCATCAGAAATTCCTATCGTGTGTACAAGGCATTAGAGTTATGCAACACATTTTTGATGTGAGCTTTTGGTCGGATATTACGACCGTGTGTGAGCTCCATCGGACATTTGCTGTCAGAATTTTTGACAACAAATGTTTGAGAGCTGGTTCTCAATTTTTCCGACAAACAAAAGTTTTTGTCGGAAATCCCAATCGTCTGTATGCAATTCAGACGCACACAAATCCTACGCATGCTCGGAATCAATTTGACGCATGCTCGGAATCATTGAATTTAATTTTTCTCGGCTCGTCGTAGTGTTGTACGTCACTGTGCTCTTGGCGATCAGAGTTTCCGACAACATTTGTGTGACTGTGTGTATGCAAGACAAGTTTGAGCCAACGGTTTTGTTGTCGGAATGTCCGATCGTGTGTATGCGGCATTAGAGTTAGTTAGAAAGCAGCAAGAGACTACAAAAGCCTATTTCTGAAAGCATGCTGCCGAAAAGAACCCAGTGTCATGGATATGCAATAAAATCTGGCAGTTACCTGTGTCCATGTGTGCATTAGAGGCCTGTCTTTGTTCTGTCTGCCTCTTTATCACCTTTCCTTCCTGTATGCCCCCCCCCAGGCCATCACTGGAAGTCTATCTTAACTGTTGCACTGCAGGTCTGCAGTGCTGTTCAACCTTTGTTTGTAGCTAAGACTTCCTGTCTGCTGTGTACCGATTTGGCTCGTCCCTGACTACCTTTGCTTGCCTGTGACCCCGACCTTTTGGCCTGTCCCCTGGTTACCCTTGTCTGCCTGTTGCCCCGACCTCGGCTTACCATCACTATTGCTTGCTGCTTCCCCTCTCTCCTTGTGGAGCGTGACCTAGGTGATCCCAGGGGTCGCGACCTGGATCCAGTTGCGGCGAAGACCATCCTCACCACTAGAGGCTCTGGTGAACACAAAGCTGGGTCTTAGATTCCGCACCCTGGGGGATCTTGGGTTCACGATTCCTCACTGATTGCAGCAGTCGGCTAAGGGTTCACTACCCTGTGGTGCATCCCTATCCCCAACGGGGTGCACTTGTCACCTGGCCTCAGGTGACTTGACACCCAGACTCACCATGTGAAATTAGTGGTCCCTCTGCAGAGTTCCTACATGGACCCTTATGAGTCAGAGCTAGAGTTCTTCTATCAGCAGGGAGCTGGAGCTGGCTCATATAGGGAGCATTTTGTACCTCTGTAGAGAAAAACCTGTTTCTACAAACGTTGTAAAACATTTCTAAAGAAAACACAATGGTTGACGTTATACACAATTTACTTGATGTATCAGGAATATATTTAGCTAAATTATACCAATGGTTCAGTTTTGCTTGAAGTAGAATATTTAAAGTGGAGTTTCCATCCCCCAAAAAATTCAAAAATACATAAATAATGTTTTTACTCATCTGGAAATTACTGTTGCTATGCGGTCCCACGAAATCTGCCTTTGGAATCACCTAGGATTCTGACATCATCTCCCTCTAATGCTCCTGGGAAATGTGTGTCATCATTTCCCAGGATGCAGTGCGCTACCCAATTATCACTCCCCATCCAAGACTTCCAGGAAGTTAGTGCTTGTGGTCTTCACAGTGCCCACAAGCAAAATGACAACGGTGTGGACATAGTTTTATAAACTATCTTTTTTGAATAACTATGCGGAGCGGTGGCTGATTGTAAAATAGTAAGTGACCTGATTTATATTATAAAAACGCATGATGGAAGGACATACATTTAAAAAATGCTAATTGTGGTTGAAACCCTGCTTTAAGAATAAAATAATTCATGTATGTTTCATATTTTTACTGTTATTTTAGTATTTTTAATATAAGTTATATTAATATTTATATAATTATATTATAATAGTATTAATATTATTGTTGTTATTATTAAAAACAACAAGGTTGCGCTTAGAGGCACAATGTGATATTGTGAAGGAAATAAATAGTGTCTATATAAGTAGACAAAAAACAAACATATTCAATATAATCATAATTATGAACAAAATAAATTATATCAAAGTGAATGGTAACAAAGTGAATATATCGAGTCCATACGGGCTAAATAAAAATAAAATTAAAAAATCTCTAATAGTCCTTCTAATAGGGTAATGAGAAAAAATAGCAGCTTTCCAAGTTGAATGACAAAGGTGATAGCTGTAGATTGTGAAGGTCCTGTATAAGTTCACCATCAGTTACAGAATATTACTTCCAATATGGTAAGGTAAATAGGGTGTACTCTTACCAGATATAAGGGGGATTCAGGCATGTCACTCCCAATACGTCTGGAGTAGGACGCTTCCGGATCTTCCACACTGGGTTGATGCGATCTCCACTGGACCAGCAGGTATTCAGCAACTGCAATAAGCTCAGCATCCCATTCGGATCAAAGAAAAAAGAAGAAAGAACCGGGAACTCGCCATAGTGAAAAATACTTCCAGAAGTTTTATTCAAATTGTGCAGCATATACACAAATAATTTAAAATTGCCGGCTAAAAGCATACAGGATAAAAAAGAACGTGCACCCGTGCTTCCGGGGTCACGTAACAAACGCGGTGACGCTTTTAGCCGGCAATTTTAAATTATTTGTGTATATGCTGCACAATTTGAATAAAACTTCTGGAAGTATTTTTCACTATGGCGAGTTCCCGGTTCTTTCTTCTTTTTTCTTTGATCCGAATGGGATGCTGAGCTTATTGCAGTTGCTGAATACCTGCTGGTCCAGTGGAGATCGCATCAACCCAGTGTGGAAGATCCGGAAGCGTCCTACTCCAGACGTATTGGGAGTGACATGCCTGAATCCCCCTTATATCTGGTAAGAGTACACCCTATTTACCTTACCATATTGGAAGTAATATTGTGTAACTGATGGTGAACTTATACAGGACCTTCACAATCTACAGCTATCACCTTTGTCATTCAACTTGGAAAGCTGCTATTTTTTCTCATTACCCTATTAGAAGGACTATTAGAGATTTTTTAATTTTATTTTTATTTAGCCCGTATGGACTCGATATATTCACTTTGTTACCATTCACTTTGATATAATTTATTTTGTTCATAATTATGATTATATTGAATATGTTTGTTTTTTGTCTACTTATATAGACACTATTTATTTCCTTCACAATATCACATTGTGCCTCTAAGCGCAACCTTGTTGTTTTTAATTTCTGTTTTGTATGTATATCACATATTTTCGTGTTGCTGCTGGATATCACCTAATTTAATTTATTTATTTATTTACTTCATTATATCTATTTTCAATTAATATTTAATTCAATCTATTGTTGTTAGCGCGAGGAGTTTTTCCCCTTTGGATTGAACACTGTTGTTATTATTGCCTGTTGTTATTATTGTCATTAAAATCCTTCTATCTGGTATTGGACTACCGGATATTAAAAACTATTATTGGGCCTGCCACATGGCTAGAATCATTAATTGGCACCTCCACAGGGGCTATAAGGATTGGATAAGCTTGGAGGAATCTTTATTCTCCATGCCAGTCCCTATAGAACATCTTCCATGTATTAGCCCTAAGAAAATACCTCACTCTGTTAATTCACATCCCCTTACAGGAACATCTCTTAAAATTTTCAGATCCTTATGCAAATCCTTAAAGATCTCTAATGTTTATGGTCCCGTCACCCCTATTGATTTCAATCCCGAAATATTTCGTAAGCCTTATGTTAACACTCCCTCTGCAACACATTCCAAAAAGATCCTCAGAGCTGAACTAGTTTTTGAGCATGGCAAACTTTTAAACTTTGAAAATTTCTCCTCTAAACTCCCAGACCTTGGAATCTCCTCACGTGACTTTAACTTGATCGTAGAATTCTTGACTAAATTTGGCTCCACTAACAATTGGCACAGGCCTAAGGCCTCGTACACACGATCGGACTTATCCGATGAAAACGGTCCGCGGACCATTTTCCATCGATAGTATGTCCGGATCAGGAGTTTGATCCGATGGCGTGTACACACCATCGGATCAAATTCCCCGCCGCCGGACGGCGCGGTGACGTGGCGGTGACGCGGAGGTGACGTTGACGCCGCCACGTTACCGCTACGTCACCGCACCAGGAAGTAAAACACTTCCACGCATGCGCCGAATCCATTCGGCAGCGGCGCGGCGGCGGTGCGGGACGACATGTCTGCTGGTAAGTGTACTAACCAGCAGACATGTCGGGCGGACAGATTCCCACCGGATAGATTTCAAAGCATACTTTGAAATCTGTCGGGTGGAAAAATCTGTCCGCTAGCCCATACACACGAGCGGAGATGTCTGCTGAAACGGTCCATCGGACCGTTTTCAGCGGACATATCCCCTCGTGTGTACGAGGCCTCAGACTTCTTTTGAGATACTATGTTTAAAATCAGAGCCTCAAGACCACTTAATTTCCCTTATATATAATATCTTGAACTCATCAGTTGATCCACAATTTAGACAAGACTAATAGAAAAATGGGAACAAGATCTAAAAATGTCAATCTCAAATGGACCAATGGTTTTCAGTGTTTCGCCGCCTCCATAGGGTTCATTGAATGTCCTTACGCAGGAAAATAGCTATAAGGTTTACTCAGATGGTATAAGACCCCTTACATTATCCACAAATACAGTCCAAAATCCCCCTTGTGTTGGGAGTACATGAACTGGAACGTATACACTTCTTCATATCTGGT